>JARTUT010000169.1:0-42490 GCA_030674115.1 Micraspis discolor | reverse complement strand
GGCTTGAGTTCGTATATTTACCCCTTGCTCTGGCAAAGTAGAAATTTAAATTCTCAGTGGACAATTAATAACTTCACTCATTATAAAAACTTAGCTTAAAATTAATACTACCATCACAGATACTTATAGATGATCACAGTGGTGTGAATCCATGGAGAAATATAATCTGTAACATCATTTTTAGAAAATCTCTTATATCTTCTGGAAATTGAACGCTATGATGATGAAACTTCAACATATGCTAAGTACCTATTTTGTTCATAAAACCCAAAATTTTGTTGTCTGTTCTGATTAATAACTGATGAGGTAACGAGTATTGAGAAAATATTTTGGGATTTTTTTAAAAAATTTCTATCGAGCCGATTCCTTCGAAACTCAACACACTCCTTTCTGCCAACGTTATGTAAACAATTTTTGAGTTTGAAATTGATTAGAGGAATATTCAAGGAATTATTACATGAACCAAATTTCAACGAACTCAACCGAGATATTTAGACAATCAACCTATTCTGAAAATATAAAAACTCTAGGTCCCTTCGTTCGGAAGATAGAAAGTACGCGACCGGCCGGAGGACCAGGAACACTCAAATTTTATCATGGATTCTTCATAAGGAAGTCAAACCCAATCGATTGAGAATATTTTCAACTCGATATTCGAAAATTAAAGACATTTGGACAAAACGATAGCTCGCTGTTTCACTAGAAACAATGTAAGCAAAATGTAACCTGGTACCATATTTCACGATGTTTCTTCATAACTCAAATCTGCATAAAACATTTAACAACATTTGAAAGTAATTTCCTACTTGGAATCTTTCAGAGCTGCACCATACACTGACCATAGTTAACTGAATGATGTTTATAGGGCGACTATCAAGAGCCGAAACGTAGAATAACGATAAAATAGCGCGCCAAATTGTCGTGATCACAACATCATATGATTGAAAAGATGGCAACCATGTCGGTTGACCTAACCACTGTAAGGTGGATAATATTTACCCTCCGGAGGACCAACGGTTTGCAGTGTAGTAATGGAAGTATACTCGAGGTGGACCTACATACTGTAGTTTGAATGGTTGACCTATGGATAGGAATTCTGAAGGAAAATGAATAAAAAAAGTCACTGATATTTCGTTGGATTCGTATTAAGGACATCAAATTATGTAATATACTTTGAGAATATTCTGCCTATACGCTTTCTTTCTGGTGGAGGATATATGTCTGCGTTTTAGGATGAGGACCTAAATATAGCGGGATGTAAATATATATATACATACATACATATACATATATACATATACTTATGAAGTATTGAAAAACATTTTTTGGGAATTTTTATAAAATTTTCTAGCTTGATGTCAATCAAATTCATGCACGCCGAAGGCAAAATTTATTATTACGAAAAAAAAATATGGATAATAATTTTATCGTAGAAATTCATATTAGGGATGAATTACTGAACATTAGTGTTTATTGAATAAAATTCAGTTTCAGCTCCTTTGAATGTATTTGCAGCTAGTATTCCATCCCCTGCCCTATAGGATCTCATCCAACAGAATATCTGCATTCGGTGCGAGTAAGTACATTTAGTATAATCCCAGCATCAAGCGATTTTTGTTTCTTCTAAATCTGAGTATGATTCATAGAGTTACATTCATTTTTTCAAAAATGCAAGATATGATGTGAATTTCTGGACCTAATTGTTTAAATCCTCAAAACCCGTATGGATTTACAGCTATACATTCATTTTTTTTTTAAATAATGGATTTTTCAAGGTGGTACACCAGTTTCATGGCAAACTAATTCGATGAAAATGATGGATTCATTTGATACCGCTTTTGGACAGGCTGGTAGGTACAAAATAAACATTTTATTTGCGAAGTTTCAAATGATTTTTTCAGTTGCTCCTTCGACTACTCCAGCTCCTTCGTTTTCACTACCGAAAAACCCAAAAGTTTCACCATTGAAAAGTTGAAGAGGGAAATCTCTTGGTTCGAAATCTGTATGTGGCCGACAATGACACATTACGCCTACCTCAAGGTATAGTAGCATTATTAATAGAAGGTTTTTCCAATAGAGGAGTCTGCAAATTATAAAGTTTACTACAGAAATTCTGAGTCAGTGACCGCTCGTTTAAGAGCGTTAACTACGATTTTCGCTCGTAATTCTCATCGTGGTAGACAGGAAGTAAGAAGTTTGGTGCAAAATTTTGAGCCAACATCTTTATTTTCTTGTAGGAAATTTCTTACTTGGAACGAAAAATCAGGTGCCCGAAATGTATCCAGAATGCCAAAAGCCTCCAATGAATGCGACAGGAAACTGCGTACTCTTAGAAATGTGTCCGAAAATATATCCTTCATTGGGAGAGATTAATTCGTATATTTTCACATATTTCTGCCCTCTTGAGACAGTGAGTACTGTACAATATATTCCTGAACACATAATGTATAAGTAAGACTTTAGGTAAAAAAATTTGGAGTGAATTCACCTCAATGTACCTCTCAAAGTACACCATTTTCGAGATACAGATAAATAACCCTGTGAAGTCAGAGGAATGAGTGGAAAATGTTATCAATCGATTGAGATGTCAACTGAGACCATATCATTTTCTATATCTAGCAACTGCTTCGAAATCAATCACATGTTGTTCGTTAATTTCCTTACGCGCCGCCAGAACTCGGATTATTATAGACATGGGTTTAGTTAATCACCAATAATTGAAGGAGAAAAAACTAAAAGTGTCGACGAAAATCACCCACGAACAGATTTATGGCTCCACAAAAATGTTTAGGTTGTTACTTAAATCTGTTGAAGTCAAGTCCAGTGTTTTTTTAACTGTTTCATATCTGAATTTTCGTTCCAACTTTCTTCATATTTATCACCTTTTAAGCATTCCTAAAACATATCAAGCGTCACAATTTGAGATATCACGTTCTATCAAACCCAGCGTGTTCGCCATTTTGTATCGATACCAATATCCCTAGCTATGTTTTCACATTTTCTTAAATAACGTTGTAATTTTTTCATATGTTATCATCGTTTAAACATTCCCTGACTTCAACGAAGATACTGAAACTAAAATTAGCTCCTGTTACAAGTTTTAGCCAGCCTAACCAACAGCAATTTTATACAGATATGTGAATTCATCTTGTAATCTTATACATATTTTGTACATGAATATAATACCTATATACTTATTAGTTACATTTCTGAGAAAATATTTTTGTTTTGTTCTATAGATATGCTGGAGTGTGTTGTCCTAAGAATCTGCAAGAAATCAATGTCTAGTCTGTGCCAACAAAAAAATGTGATCCTCCTAATTTATTGTTCCAGTGCAATATTTTCATTGTGAGCATAAGTGTAAATTAATAAAAATATATATAATATAATCAAATAAATTATTTGAAGAATTAGAAATTATCCCTTCTATAAGATTTTTTCAGTAACATTAATAAATGGAACATATCGAATGGACAGGGTGAGGATGTTCATCTTGGTAAGTATCAGAATGCTATCATTATATAATTTATAGAATTATTGTTTGGGCAATAACATTATTGTTCTTGTAACCAACGTTTCAACATAAATCTTCTGTCGTTCTTAAGATAAAATTAGCTTTTACACTTACCAGTATGAAGTGAGCGTCAATATACAAATGTCTCGATAGGGAACATTGGTTTTGTTTGCTTGCCATGACATCTGTGAAACATATTTAGAATACATCAAGTCATTGAACAGACAACATAATATTTTTTCATCGTGTTAAAAATGTTGAATTTTGTACCAGAAAGTGATGATTTGTGGAAAACATTAAATTTTTGTTTTCATTTGAAGAAAAGTGCTGCAGAGTCGTAGAAAATGGGTGCCACATGTATTGAATGAAAGACAGATGGAAAACTGAAACACTTGTAAAATTTTGCTTCAAAGACTCGAAAGAAAATCGGTTTTGCATCGGATTGTTACTGGCGATGAAAAATGGATTTATTTTAAGAATCTTAAAAGGAATAAATAATGGGTTAATCCGGACAATCATCAACATCGACTGAAAATCCAGATCTATTCATCAAGAAGACAATGCTGTGTGTTTGGTGGGAACAGAAAGGTGTGGTGTACTACGAGCTCCTAAAATCTGGTGAAACCGTTAATACTGATCGCTACCGACAACAAATGACCATGCATTAATCGAGAAACGACCAGAATGGGCCAGAAGACACGACATGGTAATTTTTCTCCATGACAATTCACCTGCACACAAAGCAAAACCGATTCAGGATACGAAACACTTGGCTTGGAGCTGCTACTACACCCGCTGTATTCACCAGACTTGGCTCCTTCCGACTACGATTTGTTTTCATCGATGGGACGCGCATTGGCTGAGCAGCACTTTGATTCCTACGAGGAGCTCGAAAATAGGGTGTCTGGTTGGTTTACTTTAAAAGACGAACAATTATCAGAAAGGTAGTCAAAATGTGTAGAAAACAATTGCCAATACTTTGAATGAATGTTTTTTACTTTCCCTTCCATAATTAGTGTTTTACTTTCACAAAAACAGACTCCTTTCATATCGGTATATCTATTGATATAATTGATATTGGTACGCCACTGATTTAAGACTAAAATTGTTTTAGAATAATTCCGTTTATTTAGTTTCTGATGTAAGCAAGTTATTTCTACTTAGAGAACAGGAATTAAAATGCTTGTCTTAGCGAACTTCGAATCTGAAACCAGAGGTTTGCGTAACAATATAGGTTAGTAGATCTCTTTCTGATCTGTTATAATCTTCCTTATCTGAAACATTACAGGTAGCAAGTAGCTTTTGACTAAACAATGATGATTCATAAACAGGAAGTTCATCAAAGTGTCACTCACCTAGTTTACATTCATCGTTGTGGATACTTATAAATGACAACATTGGAAATCCCATTCGAGTAAAATGTGTTTCAAGATCGCTTAGTTTGTTGTACCTCTCGATATTCTGCGAGTATTCAAGGATTTATTTTTGAATGGGAGTTTTCAAATTGGAAACCAGTTTGATATATTATTACATGGTATTGATTAGGAGAGCATTCGAATAGACTAAAACTCTTGAGATACGGGGTGGGAAAATCCGTTTTAACTACATCTGGCTTTTACTGGAGTCCTTTTGATAGAAAAGATCAGTTTCAGTTGGTTTGTTGTGGATTGTGGGCCCAAGCGTACCTTGGCAGAAAAGTACCACATCACCCACTTTTCCTATTTGAAGAATTTAGAGTGTTGATGAGGATTGCTCATGGTACAACCAAAAAACCTTCAGAAATGCTAAAAAATTTGGTAAAAGTTAAACAAAAATTGACCCGTTTTAGGGTTTTTTTCACCAAATATATTTCTTCTACGAAAATGAATTTAATCCACAATTTTGATTTTTGACGCGCACTATATAAAGAAACATCCAATAGAACGTGATGGCATTCCCTCATAAAGAAATTAACCATTGTATAGCCAACCCACTCTCATTGCTGATAAATACATGTTTTGAGGAGGGAACTTTTTCAGTTCATAAGAAGTGCGATAAAGATCTATACGTAAATTATTGACCGATCTCAATGCTGCCATCTGTCTTGAAGAGCTTCGAATCTCTGACGATGACTAGATTTTATCATTCTTAGAAAAAACTCCTTCCTGAATGACTATCAGCATGATTTCAGGAAAAAAAAATGGACAAAATCTGCCCTGCTGTCAGCAGGCTGCTGAACAATGTCGAGTACATCATGGAGGCACTGGATGATTCTGAGGAAGTGACCTTGACCTGCATGGACTTGAGGAAAGCGTTAGATTGATGTTGGCATAAAAGGAATAGTTATACAACTGTTCAGATCTTATTTGCATGACCGATACCAAATTATAGATTACACAGGCCTACAAAAAAAAAATTTTTTGGTGCCTAGAATTTTTGAGCTGATTTTAACTATATTTTTATTGCTGAAACTAAATATGATAGCAGTTTTTCTGTATCAGCTCTAGATCCTTAGAAAATTAATAACAATAATAATAAATAAAAATAAAAGTCTGAAATTCGGAGTACCAATGGTTTGGAGAGAACCAAAATTCACTTCGATGACTGTTATTTCTGCCTAGTAAATATTACTGGAATCAATCGAAATAACCGTAACAAGTGGACTTATGCAGATTTAGTCTCTGCAAGACGCCCTATCCCTCACTCAGAAGAAGTGCCAATTCCAACTTTCCAGCAGCTACCAGAACTCTGTGAGGACACATGTCTCTCTGATCAGAATTCTGACACTACTGAAGGTGACAGTGATTTTGAAACGATGTCATCAATTCCCCAATGTTTCAACCAAGATGAGTTAAATGACCTCACTAGAGATCTCAACCTGTCGAAAAAAGCTTCTGAATTACTAGCTTCCAGGTTGAAGGAAAAAAATTTACTCGAACCAGGAACGAAAATTACATTTTATCGCACAAGGCAGAAAGATCTGCTACCTTTTTTCTCTGAAGAACAAAATCTTGCCATGCTATTAGAGAACTCCTGGTAGAAATGGGTCTTACTGAACATTTTCCGGATGATTGTCGTCTATTTATTAACAGCTCAAAACGAAGTTTGAAATGTGTTCTTCTACATAATGGGAACAAATATGGCTCAATACCAATTACTCAATCAACGAAAATGAAAGAGCAATATGACAACATAGCTTTGGTTTTGGAAAAAATAAAGTATCATGAACACCAATGGGTGATTTGTGTAGACTTAAAAATGTTTAGTGAGTAATTGGTGTAAATGATGACTTTTTCTGTTTTCTATAGTAAATAATGAATAATATCTGTAATATAATAAAAATTCCTTTATTAATTTGTTTCTTTATACCATGGTTTTTCAATAGCTATATGTCAACGTGTTATCGCCATACTTCGTTTCCGTTTAGAAGAGTCCCAGCAACGCAACGGTCTTCATTTGGATAACATCATCTTTTCCAAATAATTCTGCAATTCATCTGTTAATAATAAACAATTAATTTTTTTATTGCTCACAAATATTTTTTGTTTGATTGCACTTAGGTACGAATACCCGATACCCTTACTGGACACCTTGTATATAGGGAACTAAATCTATTACTATGAAGTAAATTTTTTATCTATACTCTTTTTTACATCTCCTGTAAATTTTCGAGAAAAAATAAAAGAATATAAATTCAGGATGAATAAAATATCTATGAATAACAACGAACAATGCCCACCATGAAACAAATAAAGAGCAATTTGAAAATGGATAAGGTGGAAGAAAAAGGGGTAGAAAGCCTGAAATTTTTAAAAATCGTGAAAAAATCTTGGTATCTCAGTAAAACATACTCGTAACCCATTTCAGTAGATATACGAAAAAATCGCTAGGTTCGAGACCACTGACAAGTAGAAAGTGCCACGCAGAGTGAACTTCTGATCCAAACAATAAATAGCTTTTTAACCAGGAACAGAAGCACAGAAACAAAACAATATCATAATGGTATAATAAATTTCTAGTAAGTCCTTCAGATGAGGGAATCCCTCTTAACAAGTTCAAATTACCGTTTTCGGAATTGCGATAAGGATTCTAAGATCCTCCTGGAACCGATTAAGACGTCACATTTGTGACAAGCACAGTTTTCAATTGTTTTGTTGATGTGGCCGGAATAAGTAATATCCCTATAGTAAACCTGACCGTCTTCCCGTATATTCAAGACGTCACTTTACCAGAAATTCTGCTGGTAAATCCCTGAAGATTTTGATGGGTATACTGGGATACAAGACGAGGTCATCAATATTGATAGCATGGTGGGAGATTACTTCATTTATAATACCGGTTTAGCGTTGTTCGCAGACATTACATGACTTAAGTTAGAGTTCAGTAGTTAAATTTCGTTCTATTGGTGAGTTGCTATTCAGTCTAAAAAAAATCGTCTTAATCCTCATGCATGATTTGAGAATTTTGTATTAATTGTATTTCATAATTGATAGTAGGGTATATAAATAAGCATCTATTCGCGGGTAATCAGTTTACTATCAGTATTCTGTGAAGGAAAAGAACATTGTTTTGTTTGAATGCCTGATTTGGGTTGCAAACGACTTTAAAATTATAATGTAGTATTGATCAAATTTAATTATTTTTATTTTTCTTTGTACCAATCTTAAACATCAAAAGTTATGATAAAACAAAATCGAGTTGACGAGGTATATTTTAGGTTTATTTACAGAACAATGAAATTCTCGAGTGTGTAATATCGAATATCTTTATCTTAACAAAAAACTGTCTGATTTTTTTTGTCGATGAAAATCTTTTTTCTGAAGAGATAAAAATTGTTGAGGTAATGAGATATAGGAATTCAAAAAATAATTGGCAACAGAAGAAATAACACTGTTATTTTTTATGGTTTGAGATCTCATCTAATATGGAAAGCTTCCCTACCTCTCCAGTTAAGATACAACATTGGTAACATTCATGAATATACAAAAGGTCGTTGACAACTGCTATTCATGCAATATCAATAATTAAATTTTTAAATTTTTTGATGCTATCATAAAATTGGCGAACTGTTATTTAAGTCTTATCAAGACCTGTTTTAGATTTGTAATGGATTCTGCTGATATTATTTTGATCGTTGGGAAAATCAAATTTGACAAGTGACAAACTCAACCGCAATGATTCTTATGTTTCCTGACAGGCGATTTTTTCATAATTTAAACTTGAATAGAAATGTTCCCCAAAGGATAAGAGCTCACTGGAAGGAATATATCAATTTCTATTGATTTTCGATGGAAAATATGTTCCATTCGGTTTGTTAAATCAAAGCTTCGACCAGAACTGAAGGAAAACTTTGAGCTGATATTTTTTATTTAAGATATAGGTTTAAGGTTTATTGATTCTTTCACATTCAGTTTGTCTTTTTTCTGTATCGCACTATTTCATAGTCTGATAAAAGATTTAGAACTAGTGAGCAAAAGGTCAGTGCTTCTCTACATTTTTATTTTTATATATGAATCGTATTCTTAAATAGTTAAAAATTATGGGTTCATTAGTTCATTTGATCAATGAACACCTAATTACGATATTCAAATCATGTTGTTGTTGACACAGCGACAATATTTGAAATATTTAATTGAAAGTTGTTATCATTCTGGGTTTAAATGATCTCATAAATTTTGTTGTCCTCCAAGTCCGAGAATTTTTTTCACATTCGTTTTGATATGATCTTAATGAACACCAGAGTAGGATCTCAATTTTCTATTGTTGGATGGGATGAGAAAAATTTATTATCGTAAGATACATAGTGTTTCGCTATAATGTACTTATAAATCTTTTCGGGATACATTCAGGAAATCTCAGGAAACGTACCCTCAGTTTATTTGTTGATATTCCTGGTGACCCAAGGGGGGTGGCCTATTATATCATTATGGAAACTGCTCATGCAAAATATTTAAAATTTTTCATATCAATATTAGGTTATCTAAGGAACATTTATAAAATACTTTCAAATTTCCTGTCTTGCCAGAATTAGGAAAATTTGGCAATAGCTTTGTTATTTCAAATGGGGCACCCTGTATTAGTATTTTTTTATGATTGTCCATAAAAAAATGATTCACTTCACTTCCCTATCTTTAACGGTCTCTGAGTTATAAATTAATTTAAATCAAATTAGAGACTCAGAAAAATGACAATATTCCATTCAATATTTGAGATTTCGGTTCGAAATTTGGCATAACTTTGGATAATAGTTTGTTCTGCCTCATCGTTTTCGAATTTTAGTTGTCATTTATACAAAAATAAACAATTGTCAACCTACAAAATTGTGAAGAACTTTATTTTTTCAGATTTTCAGAATGAAAACAACTCGCCCTTCAATTTTTCTTTACATTTTCCTGAACTTATCTTGTTTGGATTCTGAGTTAGCTGCGTTTTTCAAATTTCAGATTATTTATTAAATAAGCTCCTGCAAAACAATATGAATACCTTTTTGTAGTTTGCAAACTTGAATAATGGTTTTCTACGGATCGAGTTGAGTCATAGATATGTCCTATAGAAATGAAAACATTATTTCACATATGAATACTTGTACGATTTTATTTGGTACTTTACATGTTTCGAGTTAATTCAGCTTATCTTCAGGAGAATAAATCACAAAGGCGAAACAATTCACGGAAAATTACTCAAAGTCATGTTGATTGTCCAAAATTAGTAATTACTTTCTTAATAGTATTCGTTTATACAGGGTGTTCCTAAATTGAACGTACAAACGAAAAGAGGAGATTCCTTAAGTGAGTTTAAGAAAAAAAAAAGTACCATAAACATCGGGTCGCAAACGTTTCGTTTTCGAGATACAGAGTGTTGAAGTTTGAATTTTTTTCAAGTTTTTTTCTCATAGTATCTACACTTCACAATATATATTCAACTGAAATTTGGCATAGATATTACATTTGAGAGTTCCCACCACGTGACATGGCAATTTCGATAGAAGATCTACAGGGTGATTTTTTTTCTGGAACACTGCCACCTGTTCTTCCGCAGGATTTTTTTTTGTGAGCAGCTGTTAATTTGAAAAAATGTAAATAGAAGCTTTGTTCTTATTTTTAACTTTTCGGTCTCCTGTAGTTTTGTCGTATCTACCAACGATTTCGAGAAAAAAAATTTTGAACCATTCTCTCGAAATCCTCGTCAAAATCCAAATTATGATGGGAAGGCCAGTTTGTATGCTGTGGCGAATGAATTCACTGTCAGTTTTTATAGAAATTTTCCTGATCTGTTTCGATGATTCATAAAGATTCGATAAACTCGTATAATCAACACAAAAAATGTATTACAACAAGAAACGTAAAACGAAAAAAAAATCATAACAAGAAAACTAAATAACCGCAAAAGGCTGAACTACAGCAAATGTTGAAAATGTTCTCCCCCAACTCCTATACAAGCTTCTGTTCTTCGTCTCATAGACGATCGAACTCTTTCAAGCACTCCCGGAGTATTCCTAACTGTATCAAATGCGCCTATTATACGATTTCTCAGTTCTTCTACGGTGTTCACGGGTGTCGAGTATACTAGAGATTTCAGGAGGCCCCATCAAAAGAAATCTAAACTATTCAACTCTGGAGATCTGGCGGGCCATGATTGAGGACCCCCCGTCCAATCCACTTGTTTTCATAATTTTCGTCCAAATACTCCCTTGCCAAAACTGAAAAATGAGCTGGAGCACCGTCATGCATGAACCACATTTCTCGTCGTAGCATAAGAGGTATATCTTCCAATAACAAGGGCAAATCGTTTTCTAAAAAATGTCTGTATGATTGACCTGTTAGTCGGCCTGGCAACAAGAAAGGACCAATCAAATCATCACCAATATTACGACCCCACACATTTAGTGAAAATGGGTTTCTACATATCCATGTGGATTCTCCTCATCCCATACGTGTTCATTATGAGAATTGATAATTGAAGTCCTTGAGATGCCGGCTTCATCAGTGAATAGAATTTGGCAATCAAAATAAGGATTCATCAATAGTCTACTGAGGTACCGTACCACTGACAAAAACTAACCCTCGGATGAAAATCTCGAGGCAGAAGAGCTTGCACCCTGTGAATGTGATAAGAATATAGCCGAGAATCCCGCAAGATCCGCCAAACAACTTGATGACTTGCATTCAAAAGTACACTAATTTTTCTTGTACTGGTTCTTGGATTTTGTTCTATTTCGTTCATAATTGCCTCATCGAGTTGTGGTGTTCTCACACTACGTGATCTCTCAAAATTAATTCTTTTCGTGGAAAAAGATCCAGCTTCTGAAAGACGCCTATGAATATCAGAGAACATTCGATGATTTGGTATCACTCAGCGTTCTATGTAAAGACGCCTAACTTCTCTTGCATTTCCATTTGCAAGACCATATATGAAATGCATATCAGTTATTTCGGAATTCGTGAAATTCGGCATGTTTTGGTATTGAAATGTGTAGAGGTTCTAATTTCTGCTCAAATTATTGTTGTGACAGTCATGAAAATCGTAATGAAAATAGTAGTCTAACTACATTCGAAAAAATAAATAGCCACAAATTCAACCACCTTCACTTTTTAAAAAAACAAACGTTCAATGATTTGATGTGTCAACACTGGCACTGAATTCATTAACCACAGATAACAAACTGGCCTTCCTATCATAGTTTCGAGAATTTCGAGAGAATCGTTAAAAATTTTTGTTCTCAAAATCGTTGGTAGATACGACAAAACTACAGGAGACCGAGAAGTTAAAAATAAGAACAAAGCTTCTATTTACATTTTTTCAAATTAACACCTGCTCACCAAAAAAAAGTTCTGCAGAAGAACAGGTGGCAGTGTTCCAGAAAAAATATCACCCTGTAGATCTTCTATCGAAATTGCCATGTCACTTGGTGAGAACTCTCAAATGTAATATCTATGCCAAATTCCAGTTGAATATATTGTGAAGTGTAGATACTATGAGAAAAAAACTTGAAAAAAATTCAAACTTCAACACTCTGTATCTCGAAAACGAAACGTTTTTCGACCCCATGTTTATGGGACTTTTTTTCTTAAACTCACTTAAGGAATCTCCCCTTTTCGTTTGTACGTTCAATTCAGGAACACCCTGTATAAGTATAGAAGACAGAAATTTTCTTAATTCATAAAAAGTTTATATCTCGGAACATGAAAAATTTTCTAATTGACAGCGTAGATTGAGATCATCGCAGGTATTTCTACGTTTTCGATTTTTGACTAATTGACAAAATTATCAAGAATGTTTTGATTGTTTAAACTAAAGAGTTTTATGTCAACTTCTTCCTTCATAAAATCTCAATAATAATTGCTTTGTCCTCACGTCAGTTCATTTCTATATTTTCAGTTATACTTTTGTTATTTGATGTTTCATCGAATTCACCAGAATTACATCAACTTCGAGCATTGTAAGCGAGTAGAAATAATTATATAGATTATAGGTGTCTATGGATTATTTATTCCATGAAATTGATTATACTGTTCATTTTTATGATGTCTGTATTTTTAACGCCGAATATAGTGCTCAGATAAATTGCATAATGAGGTTTCGAAGAATTCATCATATTTATTCACCATGGCTTTGAGTATATCTCTGATTTGTTTCTACTGAAGAATTATTTTCAAATCAACGACGTGTAATTCAATTGATTTATTATCAGGTAATCCGAGAGATATTTTTTTGAAGCATATAATTTATTTGGATAGATTCTACATAGACTTGATAAAATTAGCGTTCTTTAATGCAAAATTAAGTTGTTTATTTTGTATTTCCTCTTGAAGGTTAGTAATAACTATTCGAAATTGATTGAATGATTGGTCTATCCATTCTTATTCCCAAATTATCCATTCGCTAGATTTATCAGTAATGATAACGAAAAATCTAGAATAATGCTGTGAATAGTAGCTGTCACATTAGGAGTTGCTTTAAAAGATCTTCTTATTTAATAACAGATTTGATCTAATGAAATATTTTCTACTTCAATATAATTCTTATCATCGTAAAAAGATCTGAAATTCCTTACAGGTTTTTATCACATTCAAAAAATTTCTCACTAATCTTGCCTATTTATCCAATTTCACAAATATATTTGGATTTTCCTATTCTTCACGATTGACCATTTCCTCCCTTCTTATCTTTATTTATCAGTTCTTGATTTTCTCTCGGTACGTGCTCACAATCTCAACCATTATGTATCATCGAAAGTGCAACCAATTTAGATAAAATAAATCTTGTGGTTTCATATCAGCTTCCGGATTATGTCACGAGTATCTTTAGCATCTGCACTATTCCAGTACCGATCATAATGCAACATTTTTTCAACACTTTTTTGGCCATTTATTGATAATAACATATTTGGTATAAAGTGGTGCTAATCGGGCATTAGAGCAATGTTTTGAACAGGTTAAAACAGGTGATAGAAAATTGAAAGATTTATTTGGTCAAATTCATCATTGAAAGAGTAGTTTGTTTATGCTGCATTGTTCTTATTATTATTATTATTATTACAGTTTGAGAAGAGTTGAGAAATAAATTCTATAAACTCACAAAATAACTTAACAATGAAATATATGTCACAGTACAGAATACAACTAAAAAGTAAAGAACAATTAACGAGAAACTAAACCAGCGGACCATCGGTCCAGAGAACTCTTGAACCCATTCACCGACGCAGCGTTCACCACGACTTCTGGCAGAGCATTCCACGCAGCAAAAATCCTGTTTGGTAAAAGTGCTGTCTTCCAGAGGTGTTGAACTTCTCCTTCGCCAACTTCAGATTGTGACCTCGCAAGTAACTCAGTGGATTACGGCTGAATAGGTATGACAAATCCACACCGAACAAGCCATGGAAGGCTCTGTATGCCGTGATCAGGTCCCCCCGCAGACGGCGGGCCTCGAATGACGTGAGGTGCATCACGGATAGTCTTTCCTCGTAGGGAGGTCTCACAAATCCGTACGACATCCTAGTAGCCCCACGCTGGACAGATTCGAGTAAACGGGCATCTCTGAGCAAAACAGGTGCCCACACGGGACCGGCGTATTCGAGGATTGGTCGAATGAAAGTAGTATAAAGGATTCTGCAGGTCTGAGGGTCACATCTTCCAAAACTCTTTCGAATCATGTAGAGCATTCGTTTGGCTTTGCTGGTAATAGCCACAATATGTTCTGACCACGACAGGTCCTCAGTGATAACTACTCCAAGATCACAGTGGGAGGATACAGATTCGATGACATGATTGGGCAAATGGTATATCTGTCGTGGGTTATTTTTACCCATGTGGAGAACTCTACACTTGTCCATATTGAGTGGAATCAACCACGTATTGGACCATCTCGTAATTGCGTTGAGATCATCCTGTAAAACATGGAACTGGGTGAAGGGAATCCCGTAGATTTTGGCATCGTCGGCAAACAACGAGCAAGCCGACTTTACCACTGAAGGCAGGTCTGACGTGTACAATAAAAAGAGGAGCGGGCCCAGAACGGAACCCTGCGGGACGCCACTCACCACCCTCCTTGCAGAAGACAGTGAGCCACCGACGCGGACCCGAAAAGTCCTATCGGAAAGAAAAGCCTCGATCCATCGGAGCAAATCACCACGAATCCCAAGGTTCTCAAGCTTGAAGAGAAGACGTCGGTGGGGCACATGGTCAAAGGCCTTTGAGAAGTCGAGATACAAAACATCCACCGGTACACGAGCATCAAGCATCCTGCTCCAATCGTTGGTACACGACAGCATGTTGGTGATCACGGACCGACCTGGCAGGAACCCATGCTGGCAATCTGGTATGGTTCCATTGGACAGAGAAAATTCAAGAATCTTTTCATGGATAATTTTCTCGCAGATTTTTGATATTATCGGAACCAGGCTTATTGGTCTGTAGTTGTTTGGATCGAGCTTGTCGCCTTTTTTGAAGATTGGAGTGACCAGAGCCTCCCTCCAGCTCTTCGGCAAGGAACTCGTAGCAAACGATTTCGTGAAAATCATCGATAGTGGGAAGGACAATGGAGCAGCACAGTTTTTGAGAATATGGGCAGAAATTCCATCAGAACCAGGAGCGCTAGAAACTTTCAAAGAAAGAAGAAACCTCTCCACATTTCCCGGGGTGAACTCCACATAATCTAAACAGCCAGGTTGGCCGGAAAGACTCATTCCAGGCAAAGCATCCGGCTCATTAACGAAGTTGGCAGCGAAGGTCTCACCCAATGATTCGGCAGCCTCAGTCGCGTCCTCACTGGGGCATCCCCGTAGGTTGTTAACTAGGGAGTGGTCACCTTTGTGTTGAGATTAGATCTAACATACTTGAAGAATTTTTACGGTCCTTAGACGACGCAAGATCGTACTCAAACTTGGATTTGGCCATTTTCATCCTGTTTCTCATTGTGTCGGAATAACTCCGATGAGCCGCATAGTCAGCTGTCGTCCCGCTTCGCAGATAACGCTGCCATAGTGATTTCTTCCTCCGCGCCATCCGTAAGATGCTACCGTCGATCCACGGCTTGGATGGAATAGGGGTCGAGGAAAGGAAAGTGGTGCAGGTCTCGCACTCGTGTAAAAGCCTGTCTACGAATGTAGACCACATGGATTCGATGTCAGCATCTGAGCGGAACAAAAACTGCCAATCTAGGTCGGCCAAGTTGGCACCAAGCTGCTCATAATCAATGCGTTTTACACGCTTAGTCACTTTGTTTGACATGGAGACCCTGAGCTGGACCCTACAAGAAAGGGTGGCATGGTCTGACTTTCCGAAGGGAGGCAGATGTTCGTGAAAAGCAACGAGATCGGGATCATTCACCAGTATTAGGTCGAGCAAGGATGGATTCTGGCCGCTCCTGAAACGGGTAGGTTTGTCAACTAGTTGTATGAGGTTGTTTTCCTTATAGCATCGATGTAGATCCCCGAAGGCGAACTGTACTCTCTACTGTCAGTCAGTGGCCATCGGACATCTGGCATATTGAAATCGCCGACGACAACAAGATTTTTTTGTGGTAGATAGACTTCCCAAAGGCTGCACAACTGAGTGTCGCCAGGGCCAGGTCGAGGCCGGTAGATACAGACGATGGTTAAAATTTCGCTTTTGTGGTAGGTTATATTCAGGAATAGGTTGTCAATACCGGGCAGACAAACTGAAGAATAACTGACATTGAAGTCACGAACAACGCTGTCGAGCACATAGGCACACACACCGCCGAAACCAACGGTTGTCTCGCTATCACTCCTGAACAAGGAATAACCCGGGATTGATACAACGGCATCCGGGATCCCAGGGTGGAGCCAGGATTCGGCGACCAGCAGGAAAGTTGGTCTAGAGTTTGCGGTGAATAAAGAAACCTCGAGCAATTTTGAATGCAGAGATTGAACGTTGGAATACGCTATGCTCCAATCTACCTGTACAGAATCTAGTTTTTGCGTGATCTTTATTGAGTACGACGATTCTGGGAAAGCCGTTGACATATTTAATGTCGATACCCTCCTCACCGGCACGCCTCCTGGAATTCAACTCACGCCTTAGACTGTGCAACTCCGAAATTTGCCGAGGTGTTTTATCGTCTGAAATTGAAAAACTGCTCCAGTCCGAGCTGGACGCCAACACCTTCTTATTGCGAAGAATCTTGGACACCATAAATGGGTTGGTAAAGGATACCTTGATGGGTCCAGGTCTAGGACCTTTTTCCCACTCGAATACTATTAATCCTAGACAAATTTGCACCGGTCTCAACGCAATCCAATAACCCAGTCACAGTAGCATCGTCTTCTGCCCTGGAACCCTCGGGAACACCTTTAATCAGTATATTGTGAGATCGTCGTACACGGTCCAGTACCTCGTCATGATCGAGAGAAACATGAGAGGAATGGTTGGCGGTATCGATATTGGCGTTGGTGTTGATTTCATTTATTTTGGTGTCGAGTGAACATATGCTTTCCTTAAACTCTGACTGATCATGAATGATGGATCTGATATTGGTTAGGCAAGAACGAATATCCGATTCATGTTTCGACATAACAGATTCGTGACGGCTGATGGCGGTCGAGTGCTCAGCGATAGCAGATGTGTGTCCCTCAAGGATAGATCGACATTGAGATATTTCCCCTGGAGGGCAAGCTGGTTGGATTTTATCTCTGAGATGTCGTCAGAAATCTGACTTAATTTGCTCATTATCATCTGGAATTGGTTGGATTTAAACGATGAGGTGGCGGTAGAACCACTCGAATTATCCCCAGATGCGGAAGCCGAAGATCCGCTACGCAAAACCCGCCTTTCCTTCAGGCAGAAATCGCATAACCAACCATCGTGAAAACCATGGGACTCGGGCGATGAAAGCCCCAGACAGTCAGTGTGAAAATGTTCCGCGCATGACGTGCACTTCAGAAACCTCTGCGACGCAGGGCCCGCTTTGCTACACAACCTACAGGTTGGCATACTCAAATTTAATCACTCCCCGAAGAACGAAATACAAGGATATGGAAAAGGAAATGACTTTTCACTCTAATGGGCCAATAATAGAGACTTAGAACAGAAGGATGGCCACGGACAGGTGAGGTAAAAACAGAAGGAAAGGAAAATTCAACTGGACTAGGAGCGATTTACGCGATGTTGGGAGCGCAAAATATTAATACAGCTGGCAAACGTTCCCCTCAGAACCGAGGAGTTACTGGTCTCTGGCTCGAAGCGCGCTAAGCGGTACAACTGGGTAAACTCACCTCACGGCGCCGCCGCGTCGGTAGAAGGTGGGGAAAGCGAGTCTATCGTGTCGGCCGGTAAATTAAATAACAGCGGTGGTAAACAATCGCTCGAGGAAAAAAATAACAACAATAAAAACTCCCAAAAAGAAACCAGCAACGGACAAAAATTAACAATTATACTGTAAGGTCAGCTTATCCTACCTCTAAATGTTTGATCACAAGGTAATAGCACAATAAAATTTACTTTTAACTTTGGACAAGAGAAACACGTCAACACACTGTGACAGCGAGATGAATAATCGTTCTTGTCTCCATCTGATTGATTTTTGAAATCGGTGGTCAGGAATAGTTATTTTATATATCATTCATTCATATATCTGAGTATTTAGCTTCTTTATCAGGCTAACACAAAATTACAAAAACTACTAGTAAATCTTTGTAGCTCTCAAATAAGACTACTGCGAAAAACACCGTTTACTTAACCTGCAATATCTTGATTTTTAAAGAGCTTCCATATTTATTTTTTTCAAATTTTCAACGATAATTCTTTATCTAGTATGTCTAGCTTTCCGTCCAATGAATATTTTTGTTCAAAAAACCAGTAAGAACAGCAAAAATTTATACTGGAAATAGCCCGATCACTCTAATATTTCTACCACAAAATTCATTGCGAAGAAACGAATGATATTAAAAATAATTGCCCACAAACAAAATCAATTCAATTGAAAATGCAGTAGGTAGGAGTTGAATGACATCGGAGATGAAACCCATTGATTTACAGCATCCGCTAATTTTGTTCTGAATCAGGTTTATTGAATTATTGTTCAGAATCCTGACGAAGTTGTGTAACTGCTAATTAATTCACCGTTAATCTGACGATCAGAATTAACGGAACAAATTTACATATTTATGGATTTACTCCTCAAGCCACACCTATAACGACTTACTTGCGATCTGTACAGAGGGTAACATAATGAAAGTTTATCTCAAAAATAGATTACAGAGAACAGACGCGGAATTTTTCAAAACAAACATAGATAATTCAAAATGCCCTTCTTTAGAGATAGTTTAATTTCATGTTCTCATTGGTCGAATTATGCGAGGTAATAATTGGCCGATGAGGCGCTGACCACACTACACTCTTTGAATTCTTTTGGGTCCTCGAAAAAAGCAGCCTCACCTGCTTTACCCCAGGCCAGTACCTAGTCTTTGAAAAATTTGCGGAACGAATAATGTAGAACACCCTTTTAAAAACTTACACGTACGAATAGTAACATCCCTTCAAAAGACGTCTGGATGTGATGGAAGTTTAACTCTATCCCTCTGATCTGACATCCACGTCTACAAGTGGAGTTTAGCATCGCTTAAGTAATGAAAATGGCGGCTGGAAATCCTCATTCAAGTTCAAGCTGAAATTTTATTGTCTCAAAATCACGACATTGCTCTACCGAATAATCTTGTGGACGAATTCTCTCGATATGGGTATATTATTCAGGGTGAGTTGTTTTTCAAGTAGTTCTTTTTTATTTTCAGATCATGGGGACGAAAACAAAATTCGTCTTGATATTCGTACAAGCGGCAGTTTTGACAACTGGTATCCTTGCTGCACCATCAACAACACCGTCAACCACAGAAAGTTTTGTTATAGTTTCATCAGAAAAACCAAAGGATACAACTGCGGCACAAAATGTTGAAGAACCAAAGGTAAATCTACAATTTCAATATTCCATTTCACAGAGATTGGTTTTAGGCTCCTAAAGTCCCGAAAATTTATTCGATGAAAGTAGATACAAACGTTACGAACCGATTTGCGAAGACTTTAGTTACCAGCAAACTAAAGAATTCAGACGAATCTTCACAAGAAGCTACTTTCGCTGTAGTTTTACCAGAGAGCGCCTACATTTCCGGTTTCATCATGGAGATAGATGGTAAAAAATATGAGGCATACATAAAAGAAAAAGAAGAAGCTAAGAAAATATATGATAATGTGAGTAAAAGAAAGCAAATTTCGTAATCTTCTATATTGCAATTTGTTAAAGTTTTTCCGGTCTATCAAAAGTGGTTGAGCTCTTGTATATATATTATTCAAAGCTCACGAACGTGGGTTCAAATCACACTGATGGCGAAATCATGATATCTGCTTTTTCAAACCATAAAACCCACTTATTTCCTAAATTATATCCACTCTACTTCTGGACTATTGCTGTTATCATTAGCAAAAATATTCAAATATCCTTCTTGAAATACCTTCTCTTTTGAAGGCTATACTGTGGACATCTCGTCCAAAAATGTAATTTTTATTTCAACTTGCTTCCACATATTAGAACTTCTTCACTAGAGATATTTCTTTAATAATTTTTTTTCAGGCCGTTTCCAGTGGAATTGCTGCGGGTCATGTTGTGGCCAATGCTAGAGATTCTAATAGGTTTACTGTATCGGTAAATATTGAACCTCAGAGCAAAGCTGTTTTCTACCTGACTTACGAAGAACTATTACAAAGACAAAATGGAGCTTATGATATTATAATTAATTTACATCCAGGCCATCCAGTTAAAGACCTAGCAGTTCAAGTAAGTTGAATAATACTTGTAAATATTTATTTTTTCACTTATTGCATCAATAATACATTCCCTACTGTAAATGTCTTACCTGAAAATTTTCAGGTCAACATAAATGAATCCAGACCATTATCTTTCGTGCGAGCTCCTCTATGCGATCTGGTAATGAAATAGCCAAAAACGATGAAAAGAGAGATCCCAAGGCAACAATAGAACACTTGGATAAAACATCAGCTAAAGTGACCTTCAATCCAGACTTGGAACTCCAGAATGAACTAGGACAACATCTAGGTACCAAAGATGGTACAGGACTCTCTGGACAATTCGTGGTTCAATACGATGTTGAAAGAGACTCTGAAGGAGGTGAAATTCTTATTTCTGATGGGTATTTCGTCCACTTCTTCGCACCAAGCAATCTGAAACCTTTGGAGAAACATGTTGTATTCGTATTGGATACCAGTGGAAGTATGTCTGGTATAAGGATACAACAGTTGAAGCAAGCCATCAAAAGTATTCTTGGTCAACTTGGAAAGAATGATCTTTCAATATCATCGACTTCAATTCTGTAGTTAATGTATGGAACGTACCAAACGTTGAGGTGCAATATGTGGAAGGCGATGTCTACAATTACTGGTATGATGATGCTACCACAACTCCAAAGAACAAGAAAGTGAGTACATTTTTTATTAAACTAACGTCTAACGTCTCGAAAAATTTTTCATACCAAGCAAGAAAATATGTAATCTTTATCTATTCCAACTCATCAGTTGTTAATGAAAATATTATTTCCTCTGCAGAAGCAGGAACTACCAGGTGCTTTCAAGTTGATCCTGATAATATAGAACAAGCTAAGAAAGTTATAGAAAAATTAAGGGCCGGTGGTGGTACTGACATTAAATCATCCCTTGTGGTAGCCCTCCAACTACTCGATACAACAAGAGCTCAGAGGGGTGAAAACAAACAACCAATCGTAATATTTTTAACTGACGGAGAAGCTACTGTCGGCGAATACGGAGATCAGGCCATCAATTCCGTAAGTTTAAATTTACAAAGCTTTAAAACTGACTATATTTTTTGACTATTTCAGATAACCACAGCTAATTCGGATGAAGTACCGATCTTCTCACTCTCCTTTGGAGATGGTGCAGATAGAGAATTCTTGGAAAAATTATCTTTGAAGAACCAAGGATTCGCAAGACATATCTACGAAGGAGCAGATGCCTCTCTACAACTTGAAGAGTTCTACAAATATGTTTCATCTCCTCTTCTATCGAAGGTTAATTTCAAATACGTATCTAAGGCTGTGTCCAAATTAACCAAAACTACGTTCCCTATCATGTTTGATGGATCAGAAATTGCCATTTGTGGACAACGTAAGTTGAATTCAATATCTTATAAATCGAATAATCAACTGACTGAAGTAAAAAAATGTTACTGCTATTGAAAGTTCTTCTTGGAATCTCTTTGAGATGCTGAGAAGGGTGTAGTGGTGAAAAAACCAGGGAATTATTTATACTAAATGATTTACAGTGCAATATACCTATTCTCAGAGGTAAGTTCTTATGGAAGTTCATTGCCTTCCTGGGTCCTCGTTTCTACCATTTTTCGGCTTCAAAAAATCTAAAAAATTAGAAGACAGCAAAGGACTGTTGTACAATTGCAGAGCGTTCAGCTACTCTGTAGGATATGGTACCATAAACTTTTTATTCTTTGTCAGAACGAAATATATGGAAAGGACTGAAAAAAGGCTTATACTGATATATATATAATATACTGGCTTATTCTATTATTCCAATACATTGATCTACAGGCTTTACTAGTTTAATATAATAAGATAGTAAGTCAAAGTAGAGGTTTAGGGTAGGCCAGAGCAGTATATCAAAAATAGAAGCAAAAAAATGAACGGCAGCTATTAACAATAATAAGGCATTGAAAAAACTTATAAATATTAGAAAAGGAATCAACTATAGCAATGAAATTGAAAAAAGGAAACAAACTTTGTTAATGAACTGAAAAAATGATATTAAAGGCATTAAGAGTAAACAAATAATAAAAAAAAAAAAATTACATCAGTTTTGAAGTAAATCTGTTGCGCTTATAGTGTGTTGACTTGTGATTGATATAACTAACTTCCAATTCGTTTTGGCAGTGGATCCAGAATTCAATAAAGCATTGGTCATACCACAAGAGACATCCACCACCGAGAAGTCAATCAAAATAGACGATGGTGGCCTAGTTGATCCCAATTACCAAGGAAATACCGATGACTTTGTCACAGAAGCACCAGTAATGGGTGTAGCTGATGAAGCTGTTATCCCGATGGATAATGATGGACTAGTCGATCCTAATAAGTGGCGATTCGATCCTGACGTTATCGCTAGAGGTTCCGATGGAGTGGTCGATTTGAAACCAACTTATCATAATGCTGTAGGCAGCTTAGAGAAACATTGGGCCTACCTTACCTTGAAACAGCTCTTAGACGAGAGAGACGCTGCTGAGAATAAAACGCAGTATACAAAGAAGGCTTTGGACATTGCATTGAAATATTCTTTCGTAACTCCTGTGACTTCATTAGTGGTTGTTAAGCCTAATAATACAAAATCCGAAGCAGTACCAGAGGATGCTTCAAAATGTGAGTAAACGTGAGAGAATAGGCGTATAATAACTGATAATAATAGCTAGATTGAGTTTTCTCAGGATATTAAAATATTTTTTATCATGTGGAGTGTAAATTACTGCAAATAGACACAAAAAGACATTGGTCAAATAAAATTGGCATTTATAAAGAAAATCTTGTGGTATATTAGTGTAGGGTCAAGAACCATTGTTCCATTGCTCAATCCAAATAGGAATGGAGTAAATGGAGATATGGCTGAAGAACTTCATATAAATTTAACTATTTCTAATTTGCTATTTATTGATGCTAATTTGGAGAAATTGTCAATTTAATTTTGATTGATGTCATTTTGAGTATCATCAGAGCCAATTACAAGTTGAAAAGTGCTTACTACTAGCAATAAAACTCTTTTTATTTTGAATCAATAATGAACAATTAAACATTTTTCAGCCCAAGATGACATCAACTACCACTCCTTTGCAGCTTCAGTTCCCGGATCGGTTCAGTTCATGCCAGTTGTACCATTGTCATTAGGTAAGTACATATCGCATAGTTAGAAATTATTTCAGCGACCTATCAGTTGGGTGTTTGCATCATGAACAACCTTTGTATGCTTCTTCAACTCCAATATCACATGACTATACAAATCATACAGTAGTTTCGGGTTTCTTCGGTCAGCAGATAGCAGAACTATCATTTTGTACGGTTAAAAAATGTTCATTAATCATCCAGACTATTACGAGGATTGGAATACTTGACTTCTTAAACTTAACTTTTATAAAATGATTATAAATCATACGAAGACGAAAAAGAGCGATCCCCAACATTATTCATCTAGTGCAAATTAACCGACTCAGTTAAATTACGTATTTAAAAACCTCACCAAGTAACCAACCTGTAATTTTTCAGGTTCAGCTGGTTTTTCTTACGACAGTTTTCCAGAAGCCCTTTCAACGCCGATCGTGGATAGAATTTACACCACAAAATCTCAATCAAATGTAGTTCCTCTTATCGTTGGTGGATCACCTTCCAATACCAGTATTACCAACGAAACCTCATCACTGGATCTACTTACATCAAAATTACCTTGGCTCAAAGACATCCTAGGGGAAAACGAAACACTGAACCTTCCTAATGGTAAGAAATTATTGAAATTAATATACAAAAAGTCAAAGTTGAGCCATTGGCTCAAAGTCTAAAGTTCCTTATGTTGCATATAGCTAATATCGGAATTTTGCCATCTGCAATAATCCTCCTTCAACCTATCGTTAAATATTTTTGGCAACACTGGACGGCGAGATGACACGTTCTCTAAACTTCATTTTAATCTAATGTCGCTCTTGCAGGTACTTTCAAGTTAGGTGCATCTGCTTCTGTTAATGGGGGTCAAGAATGTTCTGTCTCAAATACAACAACTGCTGGTATTTGCACGTTGATAAAGGATTGTCCAGACTTGTTCGATGTGTTGACTGATGTGAAAATATATTCAAATTATTTCTGTTCCTTAAAAGAGTGAGTATAAAACAGACAAAATTCACTCAATTAAATATAGTATAATAAGTAGCAAAACGATCTTATTGATGTTATTTTCTTTCAGATTTGCTGGAGTTTGTTGTCCGAATAAACAAAAATGAATAATCAAGAGTAACCTGAAAATTTCATGTAAATAGCTTAGATAGCTTCCTTATATTTATGAATATTCAATTAGAATAATCTCCAATCATAAAATATGTGATATTTGCGTCATCGATATGTATGATCGTTTATGATCAGTATCTGAATTAAAAATTGTTAATTGAACTTTGTGTTTATTTTTCGAAACATTACGTATTACATTCACCAGACTGAAAAAAGCTGAGAAAATAGTGTCGACGAAATCCAACTTCTATTCATTTATTTTTAAAGGCTGATTGATTCCACAAATTCACTACAAAAATCCTTACTCTCAGCCGAACTTTCAGTTTTCAGCTCAAGACCAATCTTATTTTCTGAAAGAATTCATTACTTTGTTTTCAATACTTTCTGTCAGAGTTTTATATACAGTGATGGGCAAATGTGTGGAACCAAGTAAATATCTCTGGAATTATCAGAGATACGATCGAATTAAAACAATGTAATCTTTTATGTTCAAATTCAAACGCTAATAACTTATTTTGACAACAACTGTCACTTTTAGAATGAATTTCATGGACTACTAGATACCATTAAATTTTTGCTTTCTTTAGTTATTTTCTGTTAATATCTCGGTAGGTTTAGAAACAAAAATATCTAACCCGATATTTTTGTACTTGTAATAAAATTTTTCATCAGAAACAAAAATAATATACAAGGTGTTTCATTGTAAATTTTAAAATTGACAATACTTCCGGTTGAACCAGTTCAAATTTGTTGAAAAATATGGAAACAAATAGGCAATCTATTGTAGTATCCATCTTCCAAATTTCATTTTGATATCTACAATAATCCCAGAGATATTCACTCGGTTCCACACATTTACCCACCACTGTAAGTATATAAAAAGAAAGTCGTATAAGTTACACTCTTTATAATTCAAGAACGGCTGAGCTGATTTGGCTGTATATTGGTGGAGGTAACTTAGAACTAAGAATTTGATAACGGATACTTCTTATTTGAGAGGAATTTTTAGAAAATCTCGAAACATTGTCGTCTGCTGTTGTTGCAAAGTGGCGAATACGCCTGGTTCAATAAATGGTGAAAACGCAATTAGTAATTTCTTAATTTTATCGATTCAGAAAGTGATAAGAAGAAAATTTTGAATTGAAATAGTAAACGCTAACAGCAATTGATTTTTATGATGGCTGCTTGACATACTCTCTGACAAATAAGTATCCGAGAATTAGAAATGAAACGCAAACATATTGAACTTCATCATTACGTGTTTTCCAATCACGTAACTCTTTTTGTTTTCAGGGATGGCCTTCAGCTCCTTCTGTGAATTTCATCTAATGGCGTCTATAAAGTGAAATCGGGTAGAATATTAAAAAAAAAACAATTATTTTTGTCTAATTTTCACTTTATTAATACTATTACACGACTTTTGAACATCCCATAGATTTAAGCCTACGAAATATTTCAGTCTGTACCTAGCACCAGAAGATGGTTTAACAACCGAAACCGGTCGTATAATAGTAGTATTAAAGTGAAAATTAGACAAAAATAATTGTTTTTTTTAATATTCATATGAATTTTCACAAAATAAATGAGTCATCAATTCATTCTAAATGAAATCGGGTTCCCTGGAGCGGTAACTTCATTCTGGAGAAAAGAAAAAAAGTTCCAGGAGCTAGATGAGGTGAATAAGGTGGCTAGTCGATGGTTTTTATCAAGTGGTTAGCATTAGAATTGTAGATAATCGTGGCTTAATCAGATGGTGCGTCGTGCAAAATCCACGAATTGTTTTGTCACAAATCCGATCGTTTACGGCGAATATTCGACATGATGTCGTCAAGCAAGAAAGTCGGTGTGAGCGAGTCTCTGCAAATTTCTATTCCTGAGTGCGGTTCGTGTAAACGAACAATTGTAAAAAGTAGTACAAAGTGTATCATTTGTTCCAAAGTGTACCATCCAGGGTGTGGTAAAAAAATAACAAAGTGTTGTAATATTGATCTGTCAATATCAGGTGATTCCATTACTTCGGATATGTCCCCAATGTCTGACAGTATGAATAAACAAATAAGTGCTCAGTCCACCCATCATGAGCTCCTTTTAAGAATAATAAGTGAGTTAGAATCGAAAATTCAATTTTAATGGAAAACAATTCCCTTCTGAAGTTTAAAATCTCAACGCTTGAAGAACAATTGTTGGATAGGAGGAAATTATCAACAAACTCTCAACAAAGAGTGATATTTACATAAATACGCGTAAAGATAACGAAAAAGTAAATAAACACACATATGCGAACATCATCACGTCTGAGAAATTCAACGACGTTGTTAAAGATACTCCATCTGCCGCTCCTAGTCCGGTCTATTTACACATTCAAGTTTACATATATTCCCATAAAGCTGAATATTGGCATAGTTGTTCAAAACATCATTATAAAGAAAATCTCAAAAGTCCTCATCGTTCCGAGGTGTGCTAAAAATTTGGCACGGGGTCAAAGGTCAAAAAAATGAGTTTTTTGCGCTTTTTAGCGAAACGGTGAGTTTTTTCGCAAAATTACCCCAGTACAAAATTGTAGATCACAAAATTCTCTACAAAAAATATATCAATAATTTTTTTCCTAAAAGCCACCATTTTGGAGATATAACGTTCCGAAAAGTTGGATCAGTCGTAATCCCTCTATTTTGCACACGTTTCCACGCCACCTATGAGGTAGTGTACAAAGCGCGTTTTTTTTTAACGTGGTTTCCCCAGTAGGCCTATTCCACGGGTCTGCTGAGATTTTATATGTTTTAAAACTATTGCAAAATAATATTATATATTATAGTGGGCAAAAACAACGGCGGTGTAATTAAATAAAATACTTAAAATAAAAAGTTAGTCATCTGATTCATAACTGTCCAAGATTTCTGTTTCTTCTTCTTCTTGATCTTCTTCTCCTTCTTCTTCCTGTTCATCCTCTTGTTCTTCTTCTTCTTCTTGTTCTATTTCACACGTAAACTGCCCCAATAGCGATTCCTGATCGGTATCAAACGAATCTTCAAGAGTTGGTGACTCAACATTCGAGCATGATCGGCCTTGACAGTGTGTGCATGCCAGGGAACAAAACAGTCCAACTTTTCTGCAACCACATTTTGCACTACACCCTTTCTTGCAGTTGCAAAATATTGTGTTGAGAAGTTTCTCAGGTGCTGGTGGAAGTAAAGTTTGAACTGGCTCTAGTGTATTGTCGATCAACTTCCAACCCCAGTCTTTAGGGTCCAGCTGATTACCAAGCCACACTTGAACTTGGTAATATACCCGAAACAGATGTTGATGAGCAGCTACTGAGGTTGGAGGAAGAGAAGCTAAGTTGACTTGTTTTTTATTACGCGTATTTTTCACGAAAGATGTGTATCGCAACTTATCTAAGCAAGTGGTTTTTATCCCAAGGTTATACTGACGTACAAATTTAGGAACGGGGTTTCATTATACCTGAGATTCTCGTAGTTTAACTTATATTTTACATAAGCAAGTTACAATAAATAATAGCGAACTTATTTTAGTTCTATTACACCTTTAGTGACTTTCATATGTGGCGTACGTGTGCAAAATAGAGGGATTACGACTGATCCAACTTTTCGGAACGTTATATCTCCAAAATGGTGGCTTTTAGGAAAAAAATTATTAATATATTTTTTGTAGAGAATTTCGTGATCTACAATTTTGTACTGGGGTAATTTTGCGAAAAAACTCACCGTTTCGCTAAAAATCGCAAAAAACTCATTTTTTTGACCTTTGACCCCGTGCCAAATTTTTAGCACACCTCGGAACGATGAGGACTTTTGAGATTTTCTTTATAATGATGTTTTGAACAACTATGCCAATATTCAGCTTTATGGGAATTTATGTAACCTTCCTCCTGATTTTAGGCTTAAATAGACCGGACTATCCTGTGAAATCGGCCGCTACAGATGGTGCCGGATGAAATTCAACGACGTTGTTAAAGTTAAAATACTCCATCTGCCGCTCCTGTGAAATCGGCCGCTACAGATGGTGCCGGAAGAAAGACGACCGAGGCAAGTACCTCAGCCGCTTCATCTGAATTTTCAGTTGTAGTACCCATTGATAATAAAAATAGTAACAGGAGGATTTCTCGTGAAAATGAAATTGTAACCTACAAGGAAAATGTGAAAAATGATATGGATTGGAAAGTTGTCACCCCAAAGAAGCTTATTAAAAAACGTAATAGTATGCGTATTACTGGAAGCAGTTCAGTGGTTTCTCACGTTGAGGGACTTGAGAAATATAGGGCATTTCATGTGACTAACTTGAAACCCGACATTACGGCAGATGATCTCCAAAACTTTCTCGGCAATAATTTTTCAAATGTTAAATGCGAGAAACTCGTGTCAAGATATCCTGAAAGTTACTCGTCATTCAAAGTTCTCATACCTACTTCGGAGCATGAAAAGGCTATGGATGGATCTAATTGGCCGAGAAATGCTGGTGTTCATCGGTTTTTTCAACCGAGACCTGTGAATTATCCTACTTCTTGAATCCTGATGAATCTGGTCATACAACTGATGTCAAAAATAAGTTAAAAATCATTCAACTAAATGTACAGTGCGTCTCAAATAAGATGAATATTCTTGAAAAATTTTTGTCTGATGAAAAACCTGATGTGTTGAGTCTTGCAGAGCACTGGTGTAATCCATATAGTGTCAAAACCATGACCTTTCCTGGGTACATCCTAGCGGATTACTACTGCCACCCCTCTAGAGCTCACGGGGGTTCTATGATCTACTTTAGGGATGGAGTGCCCACTAGAAGTCTGTGCGTGTCACGATATTCAGAAGAAATGGAATGTGAAATCAGTGGTATCTTGGTGATTGCCTGTGATATAAAAATGGCCGTCGTAAGTGTTCTGGTTCTGGAGACTTTCAGAATTTTCTTAATAGAATTTCTGTTGCTCTGAAATATTGTTATACTTCAGCGGACAAGATTTTTCTGTGTGGAGATTTGAACGTTGACTTTTTAAATGCTGATTGTAAGAATCGTAAGTTGTTATTTGATTTGATGAACTGCTTTAACTTGAGTGTTTCCTCAAATGTTCCAACTAGAGTCTTTACGGATATCACTGGACATACTGCTATCTCCAAAGTTGATTATGTATTAACAAATGCAAATTTGCTGGATTGTAATGTTAAAGTTTATGAGCCTCACATTAGCGATCATCGGGTTATTTCACTTATGGTACAGGTCGGTATTAAGCACATAAATAATAAAACATCAAAGTTAGTTAGAAATTTATGTCCTCAAAATCTGAAAGATTTTGAATATAGTATCTCTAATTGTGATTTTCAAGAATTGTATGAAAGGCCGCATGTTGATGAATGTTTTAAAATTTTTTTGAATTTAATTCAAAGTAGTTTCGAAGCTTGTTGTCCTTTTATATATTGTTCTAGCTATGCCAAGAAAGACAAAATACCTATTTCCTCTGAAATTATCACGGCTAAAAATGACCTGAGAAATCTTCATTGGTTGCACGTCAATACCGGAAGCCTATCTGTCTATCGTTTGTATAAAGATGCCAAATATTCTTATAGAAATTTATTACGAAACGCTAAATTAGATTACTACCGTGACCTCATCGAAAAATCTACCAACAGGAATAGAACCGTTTGGTACCTGGTAAATACAGTGACTGGTCGTAAATGTACCGATCATAAATCAATAGTACTTGATGTTGATGGTATTTTGGTTGATGAGGATGAAGCCGTGGCAGAGATATTTGCTGGGTATTTCTCATCCATTGCGGAGGGAGCCTCAGCCAATACTATAACAATGCGTTATCCATTTCATGTACCACGTCTTGTATTCACAATAATAACTTTTTCTTCCATCCAGTATTGGAGCATGAGGTGGTAGATATCCTGAGAACTCTTAAAAATGGTACTTCAGGTGGAGATTTTATCTCTGCGCGGATCATTAAAATGATAGGTCCTGTTATCGCCCGACATTTTGCTTACTTGATCAATTTGTCGATAACGACTGGAGTTTTTCCTAACTGCCTTAAAAAGGCCACTATTATCCCTGTACATAAAAAGGGTGATGTTTTTGACGTTAGTAATTATAGACCTATTTCAATCCTCAGTTGTTTTTCTAAGGTATTTGAACGGCTGGTGTTCGATAGGATGATCAAATTCCTGGATAAATTTAGACTGCTTACTTCTTCACAGCACGGTTTCAGATCAGGCCGCTCAACTCAAACTGCGGCTCTAGAATTTGTTGATTTTGTATACGAGTGTCTTGACAACGGTTTGCATGTCGCGGGATTATTTTTTGACCTGTCCAAAGCATTTGACAGTATATCCTTTCAGTTTATACTCGACAAATGCTATAATTTGGGATTCAGGGGAGTATTTCATGAGTGGATAAAAAGTTATCTTGAGGGAAGAGTTGCATCTGTTAGGGTTCGTGATGCATCACCGAGTACACATAGTCTGAAACTGGGGTACCGCAGGGCTCTGTGCTGGGACCACTTCTATTTCTGTTGTTTATCAACGACCTTCCGGAGAATTTGAGGAAATTATTCATCAATAGAAGCAATACTTGTAACCAGCTGTCTAATATACTTCGAGCAATCTTGTTTGCTGATGATTTCTCTGTGGCGGTAGCTGCGGATAACTTGGATGAGCTGCAGAGGTTATGTGATTTACTGATTCAGTGCTTTGTTGATTGGTGTCATGCAAATGCCATCATGATCAATGTTAATAAAACCGAATGTATTTATTTTTCAATTTCTGTCAATGTCACTGCTCTTGTGGCCCAATATTCAGATTCTGTAATCTCATCGAAGGACGTCATAAAATTTCTTGGCATAAATATCGATAGGCATCTAAAATGGGATGCACACATAGATGCAGTATGTAAGAAACTGTATAGTTCTTATTACGCAATATGTCGGATCAGATTTTTACTTCCCTTGCATTCACTTATGAATGTCTACTACAGTTTGGTTTCTAGTCACCTAACATATAATATCTTGTTATGGGGAATTCGACTGATGCGAATAGAGTTTCTATACTTCAAAAAAAGAATTTTACGATCGATATATAACGTTGCACCACGATCCTCTTGTAGACCAGTCTTTCTGGCAAATAGAATATTACCACTTCCTTCTATTTTTATTTTTGGGTGTTTGATTTTTGCTAAGGAACATCAGAATGATCTGTTGAAACTTTCTAGCTTCCATTCCTATAATACTAGAAATGATGTCATATTGTCAATTACCAAACATAGGACAACCAAGTTTGAAATGTCACCTAAGTATCAAAGCATTGAAATATTCAACCACCTTCCACGTAATATTAAGTCTCTTAATGTAATTAATTTTAAGAAAGTTGTTAAGCAGATACTTCTGCAAAAGTGTTATGATAGTGTTAATGAGTACTTTCACGATAATTTTGCTAATATCTGAAGTAACTTCCAACTGTGACTTGTCCTATACATACCTTGTTATGTCTAAAAGGATCAATAAACTTTTATTATTATTATTATTCTAAAGTTCTACCAATATAACGAAACTTCAAATACTTAACGCGGGCAATTTGACTCAGAATTTCCGGACACTGTTTTGTCAGAGTATTTCTTAATTTGGAGGAGATTAAGCAGAAGTTGTCCACTTGGCATTTAAAATTCAAATAAATCACGTTTACTGCACTCGGCCTTGATTTTTCTTCTTACCAAACCGCCTGAGGTCGCGCGAACGCTGTCCAAGACCGTCGTGCGAGTTGCCAATCTTTAAACCTTTGATCTATTAGCAGGAAGTTTCAATAAATTTTCAATAACTTTCAAGAGCTAAAAAATTGTAATGAACAAATGAGAAATCGTCTATCCAACACGTACAACTAAATCAGCAGAAGCAAATAAATCAAAGAGTGAACATTTTCTCCAATTAAAATTCTTAAGATCAGAGGCTCACCTTCCTTTGTATCTTCCATCTGGGTCAAAGCTTGTTCCAATCCATATAAATGACGAGATTTGGTGTATTCTGACGTGTCAACAACTATTCCAACAATTCTATTGGCAAGGTCCTCCAATGATAAGGATTCATTACCCACAGGAAAAATGCAAGGTTTCTTCATAGATCTACGTGAACTACAAAATAACCTGAATTATTTATACTAAAATCAGAAAATGAATTGAAAAAAAAAAAAAAACTGAATATTGGTATGCCAAGACCTTGCTGACTACCGAAATTTTCAACCCACCTGAAATAGGTGCCACATGGAAGCACTATCGTATCTTCATCAGATATAATGTGAAACTTCTTGGAAGCCACTTCGATAATACATTTACCCTTGGGTACAGCTTCACAAAATGTCGCGCTAGTCTGCGTGCTTTTGCACTCTTGGCACTTGGCATTCAAATTTCTGTCGCCCAACATTTCCAAAACAAGCTTGGCGCTTGGTCTTGTTGATAGTACACCAGGAGTATATCTGGATTTTGACGTCGCTGAAATCACAACATACTGTATCATTGTGATTTTGAGATGTGTACGAGACGTACGTCTTTGAACGATTGTCACGTGGATGCAAGGAGAATCTTGGGTAGGATCGTTGATATTCACAACTTCGTAGCTGTGAAAACAATTTTTATCTTCTTTTTTAAGGGAAGTTCGTCCGCAATTGATATCGCCTTCTTGTCTTCGGTACATTCTGAATAAGGTTATAATTAGATTTTTCTGGGATTTGTTTGTTCATAGAATATACGAGTAAAGAGTGATAAGTACGCGTGTTTAGAAAGAAAAGTAAATTTTTGGTAATTTTTCATATTCATTTCTCTTTTTAGCTAGATATTTTTGGCCCAGCAATATTCCAACTTTTTCATGTCTTCCGAAAAATATGATTTCTCGAACGCTGCAAAACAAGGCTCCTTTTCATCTATGTCCTCCTTGTTTGACGTGAGCCGTTTTCCCGACGAGCCATTTTTTCATGTTTGGAGACAAAATAAACTCACATGGTGCCGGATAAGGAGAATATGGTGATTGTGGTAGCAATATTCGTAGGCCAATTCGGCGAATTTTTCAGTGGCCTTTGCTGATGAATGAGCCGGTGCGTTGTTGTAGTTTAAGAGCAATTTCGTTGTGTGTTTTTCCTTGAATGCGGCGTCAAATCAATCCAATAGATCACTGTAGTATTTCTCTGTTATTGTCTTCGCTTTTTCAAAGTAGATTATTCCTTGGGCATCCAAAAAAACAGTGGCCATAACCTTCCGGCCGATGGCACCACCTTCGCCTTCTGTGGAGCACGTTCCCCTGGAGAAGTCCACTGCTTCGACTGTTCTTTCTTTCTAGTATATAGTGGTGGATATAGGTCTCGTCAACGTTTACTAATAGCCGCAGAAACTGATTTGCATTGGACTTAAATGAGTGCAGACAGTCACATGTCACATGAATTCGTTTTTTGGCGATAGCTTCTTCATCTCCAAATGTTGATACAAAATATTGAGGGCTCGTTCGTATGAATATTAACCATCTCCAAAATCTCTTTGACATACGTCGTTTGAAAAAGCCACCAAAAAAGTTTTTCCCCTATTGCGGAACACGGGTACTTATCAGTCCAACCTCGTACTTAGTCGCTCTGGAATTGTAACAATCAGAACTAACAATTTAATTTTTTCTTGAAGTTATGAAGTTTTATATGGAAATGATTCATTTTTTTTATTTTGAAGTGAAAATAACTGATATTATTGTCCAAAAATTGAATCATCCAAACTCTTTTCTAAAATTTTCAGTTTATAAATCAATAATTTTAGATGTAACAGCGTTCTACAAGTTTTTTTCAGATATTTCCCAAAATAGACTCACTTTCTAACTCAACAGCTTTTTCATTGAGCAAAGCTTCACTGACAGTAGAAGACGTTTGCTGCGTAGTTCGCTTGAATCTTCTGCAAAAAAAATTAAATCGATAAGATTTTCGATGAATCATTAAAATATAATATTCAAATCAAATATATCTTTCAGAAAATATCGAGAGCTTTTATTAAGATTGTTAATCCAAATTTATATGTGAATGATTATTTGCCCAAAATATTTAGTCGTACTTATACAGGGTGATTCCAGAGGAGACCGTCAGATTTTAGGTGAAGTATACAGTAGTCAATATAGTTTCGGAGCAATGTTGGGTTTATGGTTGGGGGCCTTCATTGAGAGCCTACAGGGTGATTTGTCGGATTCGACCGATTTTTCTTTTACTCATAACTTTGGTATGGCTTGATCAATCTTGATGAAATTTTCAGTGTAAAACAATATGATTATCTTCTTTCAATAATTCCAACATTTATTCAAAAATACAGAATGGGAATTATAATAATTTCAGATTAACTATGCAGGTTGAAAAAACACCCTGTTCATTCCGTTTTCAGAAATTTTCTACTTGCTTCAGATTCTACCATAAGTTTACATTACTGGAGCGTTTTTATTTTTTGGCACACGTCCATTTTTCCCAGAAAAATTTTTTCAAAGATGAACAATATCGTTTTTTCTGCTCCAAGGCATTGAGAATATTCTGAACTAGATGGTAAAGCTGTATCGTCCAATAATACAAAGCTCTTCCTGAGTCCTAAAATAAATTTTCCAAATTCGAAATTCATTTTTGATCGCTTATATTCAGATGTATAAAATCATTTCATTCAAAAATTTCTTTATACGTACGTGAACCAAAAAATCTACATACTACTACTACAAATACAGAATAAACATTCGAAACATATGAAAGGCAAAATTATGGATTAACATAAAATTGAGTCATTATTCAGGTGATTTTCGGCACACTTCCGGTTTTCTATGAAGCGAAGATTCCTAAAACATAGTAGTTTCTTTCAAAAATGTACTCACTTATGGCCTTATGGTATGTAAAATATTGAATCACGAATGTATGAAAAATAGTTTTAATGAAATTGAAAATTCTCCATGAAAATTAAATGTCTATTTATATCAAGTTCTTCAAGATCCATGGTTACCATCACAGTGAACCACAGAATGAGAATATTTAATAAATAATCTGTCACAAGAAGTGTATTTCAACATTCCTCAATTATTTACTCATGCGGAATATGCGAATATGATTTTTGTTTATGGTTTTTGTAACGGAAATGGAAATGAAGCCAAAATGGAATACCAATGACGATTTCCCAACCGACGTCAACCAAATAAATGTACTTTCGGACGAGTAGTCCATTATTCTAAAGAACATGGGCAATATCCTAGTAGGGTAGAGCACATTGATAGGCCTACTCAAAATGAATTTTCGATTCAAATTGTTGAACGGGTGGAGGAGAAACCGTCTATAAGTACTCGTCAAATTAGTAACGAATTAGGAATTTCGCAGAGCAAAGTGAGCAAGACTTTGAAGAAAGAACAATTCTACCCATACCACTGCCAAAAGGTGCAAGAACTGTTGCCACAAGATCTGCCCCAACGATTACAATTTTGTCGCTGGGTTATTAGTCACCAACGAAGTATTTTTCGTATTCTATTCAGCGACGCGGCTATGTTCACTAAGAATGGAATTTTCAATCTCCACGAATGGGCAAGAGACAACCCGCATTTGAAAAAGAGTCGTAATACACAACACAGATTTTCTGCCAATATTTAGCTTGGAACAATAGACGGAAATTTAGTTGGCGCTCACATTTTTGCGGAAAGATTAAATGGTGAAATTTACCTAGATTTTTTGGAAAATATTTTACCAAATCTATTGGAAAATATGCATATCCGCTCTATGTACTTTCAGCACTGATGGAGCACCACCTCACTTTGCATTGAATGAGAAATAACCTGGATGTAAATTATCCGAACAGATGGATTGGTCGTGGAGGCCCTATTGCTTATTTAATAAAAATGTCTCGAATATGTATTCAAAAAAGGGGAAATCATTTCGAACATTCTATGTAAATATTGTGTTAATCCTTAGTTTTGCTGTTCATGATATGTTTCGAATGTTCATTCTGTATAAGTTGTAGATTTTTTGGTTTAAGTAGGTAGGTATAAAGATATTTTCTGGATTAAATGATTTTATACATCAGAATATAAGTGATTAAATATTAATTTCGAATTTGAAAAAATACTTTAGGACTCAGGAAGAGCTTTGTATCATTGGACGACACCGGTTTACATTCTAGTTCAGAATATCCTCACTCCTTGGAGCGAAATAACGATATTGTTCATCCTTGAAAAATTTTTTTAGGAAAAACTGGATGTGTGCCAAAAAAAAATAAAAACGTTCCAGTAATGTAAACTTATGATAGAATCTGAAGCATGTAGAAAATTTTTGAAAACGGAATGTACAGGGTGTTTTTTCAATCTGCAAATTTAATCTGAACTCATCGTAATTCCCACCCTGTATTTTTGAGAAAGTGTGGAATTATTGAAAGAAGATAATCATATTGTTCTACACTGAAAATTTCATCAAGATTGATCAAGCCATACCAAAGTTATGAATAAAAGAAAAATCGGTCGAATCGGACAAATCACCCTATAGACTCTCATTAAAGGCCCCCAGCCATAAACCAAACATTGTTTCGAAACTGCCTTGACTCACCTATAATCGGACGGTCTCCTCCGGAATCACCCTCTATTTCAAAACCAGTCAAAAAGTATAGGGGAGATGTAGGGATCACTAAAGCGAAAACGAAAATTAAAACATGTTTATCAATAAACTATTTATTGTTGAGGTAGGTAGGTAGCTTAGCTGACTGAATGTTCGTAAGAGGAACAGAAAACTCGACATAACTCGAGCTGGAGCCGTCACAATAAAAAAATACCATAACTAAACTTACACTTTTCTCTGTTTCTTAGCTGAGAAAATCGAAAGATAGGATACATCCTCGAATTGACTACCTCCAGGTAGTGCAACATAAAATCCTTTATGGTGAATTTCCATAGGATCATTGAGCCGCTCACCAAAAATGGTGTAAAGCCTGAAAAGAAATTGAATTTTTTCATATTTATGTAGATGAGATTGCTGACGTCCGGACTACTGCACAAAAATTGCAAGAAGGAAAAGTCTTATTTGATCATCATTCTTGAAAAAGTTCCTAACAGCTCCGAACAAATAGTTCTTACAGTGATTCGCCCATTTATCTAGATGGTGGTTACCATTATACTTACGATTCAATAGGTGCTTGCATTTGCTTGGTAATTATACTGAAGACACTATCCCAATGACATAGGTCTTTTTTCGTCAGACTTATTGTATTCGGTTTTGTCCTCATCCCATTTATGAAAACATAAATCGTGAAGACATTTATATCAGTTGTCTCATTCAGATATTTGAACTTTCTTCCTACGCCATCCATGTTCTCTGAGGAAGAAGACTCAATCAGTTCCTTCGACATCTCCATTTCTGAATCAGTCCTATACCTGAAAATAAAATATGAAAACTTGTTCACTCCATTCATAAATTAAATACTTTATTTCCATTACTGTCATGAAGTACTTTAAAGAATTTACAGCTCATAATTTAATTTACCTCATAAACAAATTTAATGATATATTGTTCTAAAAAGCCTTTAAAATTTAGGGCTTACCCATATGTTAATGAGATGAGTGGCTCTTCACCACAAGCCACATATTTTCCGTTGTCTTCCAGCTCTTCATAAGAATTAACAGGACGTCCATTGCTCTTTCTGAGTACCTTTATTTCTTCGAGTTGAGGTTTCAAAAGACCACCCATAAAATTTATTATGGATGACCAGCTCAGTCTACATTTTGGATGTATATAAAATATTCTCTCTGATGGATTTCCGTTTACAAAACGTGTATTCTTTTTTGGTTTCAGTGCAGAATCAGAGCCCATAGTTAGAATTTCACAAGAATTTTGATATCACTATTAAGTTTGTCAAAAAAAAATTTTTTAATAGGTGACAATTGCACATAGATCGAATGAATTAACAGAGAAAATGATTTTCACCTTTGATGGCAGATATAAATTTAGCAAATCAGAACAATGATTTCGATCTAATGCATGGCACATCATTGCATTATTTGAACATGTACAGAGTGGGTATATTTCGATCTTCTATAATTCCAATAAATTCAAATTTTGCAGGAGGTTTCAAACAAATAGAACACACATTTCAGATCAAACACTCTTGGTTTATCCTCTAAGGTCTCCAATTTAATACATCGCCCACTCGTAAAACCTACAAAAAAGTATTTACTAAACATATCCTAGCATTTTATGTATACTTGTACATTTCAAAGGAATTTTTCATTCCACACTTTCTTCCTAAAATTTATCGTTTCCAAGATATTCGATGTTGAACGATTTGAAATTTGGGAAATATTGAGAAAATTGTTATTTACTGAATCCTACCCTAACTGGAAAAAAGTCACTGAACCCAAAATAATTCCACCTCGCTACAGTTTTTATTTTTTGATATCATCATCATTGAAACAAATAATGTTCCTTCGAGTTTTCAAGGGGGCTTCAAACAGTTTTGAGAAACATTATTCATGTAAAAAAATGATCAAAATATTCTGAATTTTATTATCTTTCCCCAGTAGTGTTGAAATTGATTCGAAATTTTTTTCCGATTACTGCAATTTTTCATCAATCTGATCTTTCTAATGGGAACTTATTGAGACACATGAGAAACTTCTTGAATATCATAGCTTTGATATTTATATTCTATTAATTATTGAAAAGTTGATATTTACAGATTCAAAATAAGAAAATAGATCCAAATCATTGATAGTTATGGAAAATAAAAATTTAGAAAGCACTGACGTGAGGTCAGATTGCTTTGGCGCTCTTGTTGAGCTACTTGCAAGTAAATATTCAAACCTTAACAAATCTATAAGCTCTCTGATCGGGTGAACAATAGTCTTTTTCCGTACTATGGGACAATGTGATGTAAATATGGAAGCCTAATGAATAAACAAACCTTTATCTCAATTTGAAAATAACTACTCATAATTTTCACCAAATTTTGTTCTATGCTTCTCCTAAAAACTAAGTCATTGCTTTTCTGAGTTTTGACAACGCCATCAAATTCTTTCTCTATGATAAAAATTTTTTTGATTGATATTATGTCTGTGCTTTTCTGAACTTTGACAACGTCATCGACATCGAATTCTACCTCTATGAATTCTATGAAAATTTTGATTGATATTACGCCAACTGACACTGATACCTAGGTCCGCAAGTTGTCAAACGAATATCGATCTGTGATGGCAAATCTTTCAATGACAAAGCTCGGACTTCATGACATTTCTATTTTTCTCTTGAGTAAATGAAAAAATCATATCTCCAGAACTATTAGCTAGTCGAAGTCGAGAGTGGTATTTTTGTATACGTCTGATAAAACTGCACCATAAAAAAAATTTTTATTTGAACAGTGTCATTTGAAAAAATTTTTTTTTTGTTACTCGAACCTATTCGGCCGATTTGACCGAATAACGAACTTAGCCGAGATATTTATACCTCAAACCTATTCTGAAAGTTTCAACTCTCTAACTTCATCCGTTCGAGAGTTATCGTGTTCACGGAACGGACGGACGGACAGAATCGATTTTGACCACGGATTATTCATCAGTAGGTCCAAACAAAACGATTGATACCACTTTTGCCCAAAAATTCGAAAGTCACAGACATTTGGGCAAATTGATAAGCACTCTGTTCAGGTGAACAAGAGCGCCAAAAAACATGGCAATACCCAGTAAACATGATACATCACAGATAAATTTCATATGAGATATGGGTGAATCATTATGAAACATTTCAAAGTAATGTTCCGGAAATATATCGCAAGCGTTCAAACGTAACATCGCTTTGTATCATCATCGTGACATAACAGACATGTGATATCACGGCCGTCTTAACACATGGCCCGGCTATTGGTAACACCGGCAACACTGCACTGGGGTATCTTACCTCCACACGAAACGCAGTCTACTTCCCGCGTTTTTGTAATGTCATCTTAGTTTAGTTTGTTTTTTTTGGGTAATCTATGTGAAAGATTAGCGAATTTTCGCGATTATTCGAGTGCCGTGAACAGTGAAAGTGTTTGTGATATCAGTGTCAGTAAATCTACATTGGAATAACTTTTTTAAATTGGTCTTTTGGTAAATATCTAACCTAAATATTCAATTGGACTTGAGATCATTCGCGTCCAGAATGGTCAAAACGTGTTGTATTTCATCCTGTAAAAAGTAATAATCCGTCTACAAAAAAGAACGATATTTTAGTTGTTTTAGTTTCTCGAAAGACGAAAAACTTAAGCATTTATGGAGGAGGGCCATTCTGCGAGATTTCATTCATTAATAGTTTTGTTCGTGAAAACATTTTGATTCCGACGATATAATTAAATTTGATAAATATTTGCAAGCCGATGGAACCATTAAATTACTTTCTTTAAGATTCCCAAAATTGAAAGAAGGCGCTATCCCAAAATTTTTCCAAATTTACCGTCATACCTTTCGAAACAAAATCAAATAAGAAGGACTGATCCTCAATGTAGAAGGAAAGCAATTTTAACTAGGAATAATAATAAAGTAGAAGCTTTTTGAGTTCTGATGTATGATCAAAGATTTTAAAGACTTTCTTGAAAATTATTCAGCTAAAATTGATATATCTGGTTGGGAAATTGAAAAATGCGATAACTCAGTCTATTTCTATATTTTAAATTATGAAAAATCATTATCGGTTGAAATTTCTATACAGATTAGTGAAGCTCTCGAGATTAAAATATTTCATAAAAATTGTCTAATTTCCGAAAATGACCTAAAATGGATACTTCCTCCTGATCTAATTCTCAGCAGATGGTCTCAAATTACAAATTTGCTCTCGTTATAAAAAATGTGTCTAATGAGAAAACAAGTAAATTTACATCAGATTTATTGGGAGATTCCTTGACCTCATTAGAAGCACTTTTATCAGATGAGAATAATGAAAATTTTGACCAACTACGGCAGCTAGAAATTGTTACTGATCAATTGAGGCAAATAAGTGGAAATATTTGTTATATATATATATATATATATGTATAGAGAGTATTATTTCAGTTGATTTTATTTTGAAAGTTATATTTGAATTCACATTTTATGGCGAGAGATGGTCCTACACCTCCCCGTGGTTCTTGCTGGACAATAAATTGAATAAAACATCATCCAATTTGCTTTAATCTCAATTTTGAATTGTATTTGTATTTAATTTATTGACTGAGTAGGGCATACTTCCATCCTATTTTCAGATATTCATCGAAAAACACATTTAATGACATAAGAAAATGAAATGGTACGTTCGAAACATCGTATCTCTTAGCTAAGCGTATACCTCCCTGACGTCGTCTTTTGCGGCGTTGCCGCTTCAGGCGCCAGGCCATGTGTTAAGACGGCCGTGGTGATATCAATATATATTGTAACGGTAATGAAACATTTTAAAGTAATGTTTCAGAAACATACCGAAACGTTTGATTGTACGTCGTTTTGCATC
>JARTUT010000604.1:0-42521 GCA_030674115.1 Micraspis discolor | reverse complement strand
AGCTTCTTCTGAAACATATGAACGATATCGACTGAAATGAACTGAAAAAAATTAATTCCAATGTATCTACATTAATATAGGTACGATGTGAATATATTAATAGAGTAAATGCATGTTCAAAAAATTATGATGAAAATTGTAAAAAAAATTATAATAATAAAATCCAATAAATGATATTCCTTGTTTTAATCCAAGTTAGTCAATTAATTGATTAATGTTTATATAAATTAGTCATGAAGTTAATAACATTCAATTACCAAAAGGATATAAGATCATTTCACTAGATGTGGTGAACCTTTTTACTAATATTTCCATTGAACTGATCTTGAAGATTATAGAGGAGGAATGGGATAGAATGAACAACATAACAACTATGGATTTTAATCGATTCTGTACAATATTGAGATTTCTTTTCGATTCCAATTATTTCATATTTCAAGGAACTATGTATTCACAAATATTCGGTTGTCCCATGGGCAGCAAGTTGAGCCCCATACTAGCATCAATCGTTATGTCAACATTATTGAGAAGATGTATACCTCAATTATCATTCCAGTTGTTTTTTATCTATCAGTATGTAGATGACCTTATTTTATCTTTGCCTGAGGAAGGAACTGCGGAGATACTACAGGTGTTCAATGCGTTCGATGAACATATCTCTTTCACAGTAGAAGAGGAGACTGAAAACAGCGTCCCTTTTCTGGATACAATGGCGGTCAGATCCTCCACCAATATCTTAAAGTTGGATTGGTACCAGAAGAGCACTGCATCTGGTAGATATATACACTGCCGATCCAATCACAACTGGGGAATCAAAATCAATTTGATAAAAAGAATGATATACAGAGTGAGGACCATCTGCCATCCTGATTATGTCAGATCGGCCGAAAGTAGACTTCTAGATATCTTTTTTGGAGAATGGTTACTCAAGACCATTCCTTTCTAAGTGTTTTAACAGTTCATCACCAACCCAATCAGACAACCTTCCAGTGACTAACACTACTGCAGAGCTTGTGACCGCAAACTATGTCTCACTGCCCTTTATCCAGGGTTTAACTCAAAATCTTGTACACATACTAAAAGACGTACCAAATATCAAAATTGCCAAGTATAGCCCATTTTCTGTTCATGGACTTTTCAGCCGTTTAAAGGATACCATTCCGGCCTCATCTAGATCAGACTGCGTATATTTGGTGGAGTGTAATGATTGTCAGTCAGTTTATATCGGCCAGACAGCTCAATGTGTGAAGAGAAGATTTGCAATTCATAAGAGTGACATCAGACTACATCCAGAGAGATGTGCTCTTGCAAGACATGCATCGTCATTGGGTCATCAGTTTAACCTCAATGAACCAAAGATACTGACAACTGTCACCAACTATAGAAAGAGAACCTTTTTAGAAATGTGTTACATCAATGAATATCCAAACAACATCAATAAGAAAACAGATATAGAAGATTTGAGCAATATCTATAACTATCTTTTGTCATTAGAAAATCAAGGTAGGGACTCCAGATTAGACTGTTGACAGTTAAAAATCTTTGCACAATTACTCGAGATTTCTATGTTTTTCATTTGACCTTTGTGAGTGCACCTTTCTGTGACCTAACCTGAAAGAATGCATGTCTGTCAGATGACGTTCTCGATACGACTTAAAATTGATTTCTCAACTGTTCTTATTACATTGATTATAAATTCGCACTAGCTGTTTCCTTTTGATGTTCTCTTTTGCAGTTTCCTTGACTTTGTTTAGATGTAAGTTGAACTTTATATGTCAAGTCAATGTAGTTGACCTTTAATATGTGTTTTTTCAGTTTTCCTGAAGAAGAACCGCACCGTGTGTTCGAAATATAGAAAATAAACTAATGAATAGTCACTGTTCTAATTAATTGCCCCAAAAATTGCCGAGAACCCAACCGAGAGAAAACTTTCTTTTCTAATTTTGATATTTGTTATTACGGCAACACTCCTTATTATTTAAAATACAATATAAATATATATATATATACAAGTCTAATTGACAGCGTTCACAACATGATGAACATGATTTTAATTTTTCTGAGTTTTAAGATGATTTGTTGGACAGATGTGATTGTCACTATATTTTTAACACATAAACTTGAAAAAGGCTCAATGTACGCCGAAACATATTTAGTAAAGCATTAATACACAAAAAATAGATGAAATCCTTATTATTTTGATCCAGTGCTCTAACCCCAAGAAAATGACTTCTAAATTATATATATATATATATATATATATAATTTTGGAATTGCACACAAAAATCACGTTTTTAAAAATAACACAGGTTTATAAGCTGGAACAAGTTTATTTGTTAGCGGTCAAGATAATAATGAATAACATCTAGTTATTAAATCTATTTGTCGTCAAGACGAGCCTGGTACGAATATGCTGACATGCAGAACTAGCGAAAGGCTATCTCCTATTGCAATAGGTCGTCTGCCTATAGGAATGTGTAATACAATAGGTTGTCTGCATGTAGGAATGCGTAATACCTCCCCCCTAAAATGAAATAAGTTTAGCTTAAGGGGCTGAATTATTTTTTTTTTCAACAATCTCAGAAAATTTTAAAATGAAAATCTTATATAATGCAAATACTATAATAGAGATAATTGCAATGGTTATTATAAAATATATTGAAGAAATATGATTTGGATGAATCTCCAATTAAAAATGATTTCTTCTGCACTTGAATTTTCTATACAAATATAAGGTATTATTAAATTATCAATATTTTCTGTCTTCATATCTGGAAGAACTACATGATAAAATATTGGGAAAACTTTATCATTAAAGAAATATTTAAAACTATTAGTAATATTACAGGGTGTCTCAATATAGTAAATCCCTGTTAGTTTATAGTACTCCGTATGTTCACTACACATTTCACTTATTTTCACATTGTTCACTGATAGGAACTTTCCCGATGATAATCTTAGGAGATCGTCTCTGGTTTGGGTAATTCTTCTCGGGCATTGCTCGTACTTATGGGAAATTAGTTTTTCCATGCAAACAGGTACGGGCCGTAAAGCATTTTGTGGGCAGATCCACCAATCCTCGATTTTTGGACACTCTTGTGGTATAGTCCATTTGGCTTCTTCTTTTTCGGTCAACAGATATGGACACTTTTCGATAAGGGTTACATTTTTGTAAGGAATATAGTGGAGGTGGTACGTATCTAAAAGGTTTGGAGAAGTGATAGGTACCCCAGTTACGAAAACTACATTTTCATTATTAAATTTAACTGAAGTATAACAAATTGAATAGAAATTTTTCAAATGGTGTAAATGTCTCATTATATTAGTGGATTTAACAGTTTCGTGGAATATCTTCAAAGGAAGAATATTTTCTTGTAAAAGGTGTAGTCTTGCATAAGTGACTGCAGTATTAATTTCATTCAAAATTCTATTTATGGTGATCTGTTCGAAATGAATAAGAATACTCCTGTTGATATCATTTCGAATCAATAGATATTCGTTATAATTTTTGATTATCTGATTTGTTATATTCGAATATTTTTCTGTCATTGATCTCATGATTTTAACTACACGGTTCTGTCTCGTTCTTAAAGTTTGAAGATCTTTCTCAATTGCTTGAAAGTAATTTGAATAAAGTGATTCATCATCACTATCTAGTGTACCAAACAGAACTTTTGCTATATGTCCACCAAAATTTATTAGACCTCTTTTACTTCTATTATTTGAAAAGTTATCCAAAATTTTACAATTTTGCTGAAGTTGATGCTTCAAATTTTCAACATAATTTTTAAGCATTACATTAGAGCTGACTGCATTTATTTGATCAATTAAAACTGAATGAACTCTAATTATTTCCCTGAAATACGTCAAATTGTAATGATACATCAATATATGTCTCGATTGAGTCACGTAAGTTTTTCCTATATAAAATGGAAGAACGTTATTTTTTATTTCCATGATTTTTAGTGGAAGGGAGGATTGCAGAAATAAGATCGTAATTATAAGAAGACTGGATCTCATCTTTCCTGCAATAGAAAATAAGACTTCATTACTTTCTTTGCTTTATTTTATTTTTATGATAAACTCTCTGAGTATCCGGATTTCTAATAAGGATGTTATCAATTATCTCTATGTTCGTTTTCTTGAATTTTGGATTTAGCTTCCCCTCTTTAGGAATAGCCAAATAGGTTGATTTTGTTTCATCTAATTCTTTGTCAGGATCTCGATTTCGATTGATTTTGTCCAATTTGCTTTCATGTTTCTGCTTTTGAGCACTTAAATATTCCGAAATTTCTATCATATTTTCACGATACTGTTTAATGTAATTTGTTATTTTTTCGTGAGTTGTACGTTCTACTGGGATGCTGTAATCTATATCTACTTTAATCACTTGTAACGGTGTAAATGAAGTTGAAGAATGAATGGAATTATTATAACTCAGGAGGGCTCTATTTAGCTTCTCTCCTAAAGAAATATTTTTTTCTTCGATTACCCTGATTTGCTCAATTAAAGTTGAGTGGAACCTCTCCACTAAAGCATTAGATGTTGGGTTATAATTAGTTATATAATGAAGTGAAATTTTATGGGTTTCACCTAAATCTTGAATGATTTGATTTTTGAATTCTGTACCGTTGTCGAAAGTGATCTTCTCGGGAATTCCGTGGTTCGAGAAATATTGCGTTAACTTATTTGCAATTTCAATAGCCGTTTTACTTTTTAGAATATAGCATTGACCGTGTCTAGAAAAGGAATCTACAATGGTCAAACATGGTGTTTTTTCCATAACTATCGTATCTATGTATAAATGCGTAAAAGGTTTTTCGCCAACTGGATTGCTCTTGAATATAAGTTTGGTTGGTTGTCTTTCATATTTTTGTCTTTGACATATCTCGCATGCGTTTATGTACGCTTGTACGTGTTTATCCATTTTTGGCCAATAAAATCGTTTTTTCAAACTTTCAATATTTTCGTGAAAGCCTCGATGTGTCGTTTTAGTTTCGTGAAAGAGTTGAATTTTTTCTTGTTGCTCTTCTTCTGTCTCTATGTCTTCTACGAGTAAATTATGAATTTTGAAAGTAAATGACTTAGCTTTGAATGAATTCTGAGCTAATCTGATGAATGGTGTTTCTAATTCTTTCTGTCTGAAATGAATTCCGTACTGACAACCGGGTTTGATGTATTCTTTCAAGAATTTCGTGAAGTCATCTGAGTCGCTTACTGACACAATTATTCTTAAACGACTGTTATTGTGTAGTTTTATTCGATCAACTTTGAAGTTTCTAGATTTTTGAAATACTATTTGATTTATGTTTGTATTTAAAGTACGTCCTGAATAAGGGACTTCTAAGATGGGATCTTCTACGTTACTATGAATTGTCTGTGATGGTTCTCCGTTCAAATCTTTTTTCATACAAGAAAGTGTCAAATCTTCAAGTTCCTTATGCGTAAGTTCTAACTCTTCATGTGAAATTTGCGGTATTATTGATTGTAAATCGTCGTCTGAACCTTCATTAACATTTAATTCTTCTAAACGAATTCGCGAAATGGCATCGGCATTATTGTTTGCGCCTTTTCGGTATTTAATTTCGAAATTAAACTCTTCTAACTTGATTCTCCATCTCATTAGACGGGACGATGCATCTTTCAAAGAAAATAACCATGTAAGAGGTCGGTGATCAGTAAAAATAGTAAATTTTCGACCGAATAGATATGGGCGGAAATGTTTCGTTGCCCAGACTACTGCAAGCAATTCTTTTCTATTGTGGAATATTTTTCTTCCGCTGTTGACAAAGTTCTACTTGCATAACCTATCGGTAGGTCATTCGGGGGTGTGCCCTGCGATAATATGGCGCCCACGGCATACTGAGAGGCATCCGTTGTGAGAACAAACGGTTTTCCGAAATCTGGATATTGTAGTATAGGATAATTGATCAGCATATTTTTACTACAATTGAAAGCATCAATGTATTCTTGATCATCAATATTTAATTTGGTGTCCTTCTTTAAATACCTAGTCATAGGTTTGGTCAATTTTGAAAAGTTCGCTATGAATTTTCTGTAATATCCTATCATCCCTAAATACGACTTGATTTCCTTTGCCGACTTTGGAAGTGGAAAGTTTTTTTATTACTTCAATTTTTTCTGGATTCGGTTCTACTCCGTTTTCTGAAATGTTATAGCCTAAGAACACCACTTCTTTTTGGAAAAAGTATGACTTATCTAACTGTACTCTCAAGTTTTCCTTTCTAAGCAGTTGTAAAATCGTTTGAATATCTGCGAGATGTTTTTCGGGGGATTTGGAAAAAATTAAAATATCGTCGATGTATACGACACATATTTTGTTGATCACTGGTCTTAAAATTTGATTCATTACTTTTTGGAAAGTTGAAGGAGCGTTTTTGAGTCCGAAGGGCATCCTTAAAAATTCAAAATGACCTTCATCGGTTGCGAACGCTGTTTTTTCTATAGATTTTTGGTCTAATTCTATTTGGTGGAAACCGCTGGCTAAATCTAGCGCACTAAAATATTTTGCATCTTTTAGGTTATCTAATAATTCGTCTATGTTCGGTATTGGAAATTTGTCATCGATGGTTTTTTCATTCAATTTCCGATAATCAATTGCCATTCGCCATTTTCGTTTACCTGATTGGTCTTTTTTCTTTGGTACCATTACGATTGGAAAAGAAAATGGGGAGTTGCTCGGTCTTATAATATTTTTGTTCAGTAAATCCTGTACTTGATCTTTTACTTCTTGTTTGAGTACTTCTGGATATCGATAACGTTTGACGTATATTGGATTATCGTCTATGGTCCTAATATGGTGTTTTATTTTATTCGTGAAATTTAAAGGTTGGTTCGGTAATTGAAAAGCTTCTTTGTTACTTTGTAAAATTTTCATTAATTGATTTTTAATATTTGTGTCAAGATGGTCTAATTTAACTGGAAGTTTTTGATTAGGACGAGTTTCTTGAAAATAAAATGTTTGAGTTTTGATGTCATTTCATATTTCTTGATTTTGCCAATACACATTTAGTTCTAGGTCCTTTAAGAGATTCGCGCCTATAACTCCGTCATATTGAGTGTGAAATTTATATATTACGAAAGGATAACTATTATCAACTCCGAACGATGTAAGCGGGAATTCTACCTTATACCTACTGAAATCTTTTCCCGTAGCTGTCTTAAAGTCAGTTCTTTCTTCATAAATGTTTTCCGGGAATAGATTAAAAGCTACTGCTGGATCGATTATGCACATCGAACTCCCACTATCTTTTAATAATTTAACCTGTGGTTCTTCTAATTGCACATATGGTAACGATGCCAAATGTTCTTTATTAAAATTTAAGTCTTGTAATTTGGAAGGCTCGTAAATTGAAAATTTTCAGTTTCGTTAATATCATTTAAATCTCGGTTCTCTATTTCGTTTTCGTAGTGATACTCGATTTCATCGTTTATCTCTTCATTTGTTTCGTCAAGTTCTTCCGTATTGGTTAGTTCTTCTGAGCGAAAATCAGGAAGACCCGTTCTTCTAAAGATTTGCCTGTTGTTCGGTGGTTCTTGTCTTATTTGTGAGCTAGCTGGTCTCTTCGCTTGGTAATTTCTGGTTCTTATTGACATCGGTTCCGGCTTTGGATAGTTTGTTTGCGTATTTCGCGGTTTGAAAACATCCACTGGTTTTCCGAAAACTTGTTCACTAGTTGGGAATTTTACTTCCTGCCGTTTTGTATTGACTTTTAATTGAATCGGTTGTGATGGAAAATTCATTCTGTAACTCGTTGAAGGAATTTCTTTATTAACTAAATTTTGTTGAGGTGAAATATTTTGTATTGGGTTAATATGTTTTTGAAAAGGTTGCCAATATAATTGTTGCCTCTTAATTTCCCTATTTTCTAATAATTTGCATGTTTCATCAAATGGTTGTGGTCTCAAATCTAGAAGATTCCTTGAATTTTCATCTAAATTATTATATAATACGGTATTTCCAATTTTATCTGACAAATCTCTGTAAACATTCATTTCCACAGAATTCAATCCATTAAGTTGTATTTGATAGTCATATTGTAATTTAATTTGTTTAACCCTATCTATGAATTCACTTATGGATTCTTTCGGGCGTTTCTCATGTATTGGAATTCGCTTTGTAGAACATCGAAATTAATTTTAAATCCAAATTTGTTATTCAATAATCTCCTTAATTCAGGCCAATTATTGCAGTTTGGACCGGAATATATAATAGTTTTTGCTTGGTCTATCAATTTTGCTTTCACAGTAGCAAAGCAATATTGGTTTACCAGATTATTATTCGTACTTCCAAATTGTCTTATGAACGTATCAACTTCAATTAGAAACGTTTGTAATTCATGAGGATTTCCAGTAGATTTTGGTAGAAGTTCTCCAAAATATTTTGCGGTACTAAGATCTATCTCATGCGTATTTGCCGAACTTTGTGTTGTCATATTTAATTCTTTTTGTCTCAGATCGAGCTTCAACGATTCAAATTGATCTATTAGTGAATCAATTTTTACTACTTTCCGTGAAAGGACGAAAAGAAATTATAGAATATCGACTAAAATCGATTAATAAATAATTAAATAAATATTACAATTGTTCTCTATCTTTTGGGCCAGGGATAGGTGAACTGGGATTATTATCGTGCTCCACTTACTTATTTTTCTGCCTTTATGTTTTCAACCTGGTGCTTGGGGTGCTAAGTCCAAACTCCCGGTAATGATGGTTGTGTGGGTGCTGCGTTGATCAGGTCAATGAGTTGGTTCGCTGTCTCTTTATTTGTCTGGATTCAGAAACTCTTCTTATCTGATCAACCACATTCACTTTCATTCACTTTCAATGGATTCTCGTACTCGGTGTTTTCGTAGGATTTAACGTCGTACTGTCGATTCTATCTTGTTCGAATACCACTTAAAGGAATGACTTCCACGTGATATTCTGAATTTTGAATTCGGTGTTTTTCGATACTTTTTTTTCGAATTTAACGTCGTTCTATTTATTCTTTTGGTAAATCACTAGTGATATCCCATCCTCGTCGCCAATTTTGGAATTGCACATTGCATATTTGTTAGCGGTCAAGATAATAATGAATAACATCTAGTTATTAAATCTATTCGTCGTCAAGACGAGCCTGGTACGAATATGCTGACATGCAGAACTAGCGGAAGGCTATCTCCTATTGCAATAGGTCGTCTGCCTGTAGGAATATGTAATACAATAGGTTGTCTGCTTGTAGGAATGCGTAATAATATATATTTAGCTATAGATTTGAATAATGATATTTAAACGAACAAGCGGGTACTTATCCTGGAAATTTTATCAATGATCACCCCGTCTCAAAGCGATCTGAATAAAATCCAAAAAGTTGTTACAACAAAAAATGAAATTTATACGTATAGCCAAAATTTTAGCCTTGCACATAATTAATTCAACTTTAACTAAATACAATAAACCTAAAAAATCACACAATTTCATAAAACCCTTGTTTTTACATGGTTACCACACATTTTTAGATTCAAAATAATTTTATTTTTAAACAGTGATAAAGTAAGAGTTTCTGATTAAAGAGTCATCTTGATGGGATGAATTACCTTCATAGCACCTCTAACTTACGGAGATTTTCTGTTAATTTTTTTCTAATTTTTGAAAATTTTACGATTTTTGAAAAGTTTTCAAGAAATTTTTTTTTGTTTCGTTTCAAAATTACAAAATTTCATAATGTAAATATCCATAACATGGAACTATGAAAACTGTTGGCTTAATAATTATTAAAGATTATCGAATATAAGAAAAATGATATAAATTATTGATAATCCAACTTAAATTCAAATCTGGATATACTCAAAATTAATTATACTAAAACCTCATAGTAAGTGAACTTAAACAGAGTTGATTTTGAATTTGTGGTATCGATCAGTTCATACAAATATCCCTAGTTCATTATAACTTTTTAAAACTTAAGCCTTTGAACTAATAATAAAAATCAAAACCTAACGTATAGAACATAATGATGATTATTTCAAATTTAATTGAAACTCACTTAATGAAAAATAAAATTTATAAAATTTATTTTATTTTTCTATATTCACAAAATGCAATTTTTTAGAACTGACATTAATATTTACATACTGAAATTAAACTTGTCGAAATAAGACTGAATTGAGAATAAATTTCAATCAAAAGTTATTGCTACTTGAGAGCTCAAATTTCGACCTGAATAAAATTAGTTTTCAAATAAATCTTCATTTTTATTATTAATAATGATGAAATTAGAATTCGTATTATATATTTATATATATAATTTCAAAAATTTACAAATCCATTAATAAAATAAATTGTAACCCATTTCTTCTTCAATATAATTTTCACCTTGATCTGATATTTTTTTAATATAAATCCATAATATGAAATTTTTATAAAATACTTATTTACGACGATATAAAAGATTCAAAGTAAAGTCGATTCAATCAAGGATCACTTAGCTTAATAATTTACATTTAAAATAATAGGGTATCTAACCCTAGTTTCAAAAAAAAAATTTCAGTTTCAACCTCAATAACATTAATTTGAATTTAATTCAATAAAAATTTTACTTAATTAATTAAAATTTCATTTGAAATATTTCCTTATAATCAAAGCTAATAAATATATATTACATTTTTTGTATAACCGCTGCTGCTGGCACATAATATACAAATACTGAAATACATTGCTAATACTAAAATTTCTTAATGATAAAAATTATACACTACTAAAATTAAATCCAAAACAAAATTCATATAAATTACATATCTATATATAGATTTTTTTGACCGCCTACACAGACACAAATCGGTATACTCTACCGACTTTTCGATCCAAAAGTGACGTTGTCATACCCGGCTCCGGGTCTGACAACGTTTTTCAAATGAATCATAATCAGGGGGGTCAGGGGGTGCCAGATATGAATTTTGAGCCGGGTCTGAATAGTCGGTGAAACATCATATTTTATACAGAAATACTTCAGGAATCGGCCAGTGCGAGGGCGCTTGCGGCGACCTCGTCTTACTGTATGTAAACGGTATACTCGATAAACGTCTCCAATCCCTAAATCTGGCAACGCTGTGCCTTGTGTATAAACCCGAAATTCTCACTTCTCTACAACTTATACAAACCCGACATAGGGGACCGTCCTCCTGATGATAGTTCATTCATTTCTTCCAAGCGGACCGATAATATGATCTCATCTCGCAGAAATTTTATTCTTCAAACGAGTATAGTTGAGAGTCATAAAAATGGGGTACAATAGCTCGTCGTTAGAGGAAACATACATGAATTCAGACGAAAAAGGTTTAGTTTTCGAACTAGAGTGAAGGATCACGTTGAATTTAGGTTTTCTTCATGTGATTTTGCGAGTAAATGAAGCTAAACTGTATTCAAATAACTTTCATTTCAGTTATGTGTTTACTGATTTTTCACACTCTTTGTATCGTTTTTCTTTTAATTCTACTGATCCCGCTTCCGAGAAATGAGTACAGAACGAGCGCGAAAAGCTCCAAAACAAGCTTTTCTTTTATATTTTTTCAACATTGCCCCATTTTCAAGTTGCAGCGGCTATTACAAGTGCACAATTTAAAGAATTATGAGGAACGGTTGTTGTTAGCTTGACCGTTTTGTTAGTTGGGGTAATTTTGTAATCGGAATTCCACCTCTTTCACAGATGATATATTCCATCTTCATATCTGATGATAATACAATTTAATTTATTTTGTATTATTTCAAAGCCAAGACACAGTATTGTCGATTTCATTAATTTTCCTCGACAATCTAATAAAGAGTTACAAATCAAAAGGCTTGACTGATGGTATTCAGTGAACCATGAAAAGAAGACTATCTGTTTAACTCCTTGATACAAAATCCATGATCAAATTTGAGTATGTACGGACCGGGACGCTCTCAACCCCGAATGAGGTGACATGAAGTATTCCTATTATCAGAGGAGAAAGAACATACATTGAAGTTTTGAAACTATTTTTTCATAAACATAAGGTATCATATCTTCCAAGAAAAAGGAGAAATATTGATTGACATTTCTATCACGAATTTGAAAAATCATATTTTATTCGAATATGCTTTGAACCGACATGTTTTTTATATATTTTTTATAATAATTAGAAGTATGTTTTTATTGATCCATTTACGTTTCTTGTGTCATATTTGTTGTTTTAACATCAAACTACCCAATACTTTAAATTAAGAATTTAGTACCAGCACGCAAAAGCTTCTGACGTCGCGCAAGTGCTTCTTAACATTTTTTCATTCGAATGATGCTAAAGTGGTGTTTATGCAGATGACTACCAATTTCGAATTCCAAATGTGCGATAGAATTTTAAACCAATACTGACAGGATAATCTTGATGAGATAGATTACACATTTGAGGACACTTGATGAAGCCAGTCTTGATAAAATTTCATTAAGGGACATGAAAAGATTTATGACATGTTTAAATCGCGAATTTGGAAATTTTAGGCAAATTGATAAGAGAAAATGCCCAGATTAAAAATATTCCAGGATAGAATGAGAAACCATTTTTTCCATTTTACAGCAAGCAATTCAGTGACACTATTCAACAAGGAATATGTGTCAGTAAAACAATAATTCATGTCATAACCAAGGTACAGCAGTAAACATAAATGATAAAATGAAACGATTAAAAACAAAATTATTAAAACAAAACTTTGAACATAGAAAATATTCAACCATTCTTTTCAAATAACTGGTTCGTATTATATAATTGAGAAGTCTTAACAAAGAGGAGAAATATTTATGAAACCGATAAGAACGCTATATGAATAGTACCTAGGCTTTGACGCCTTCGAATACGTAGAATAATCTAACCAGCGCATGCGCCTAACCGAATGACGTGTTGTGAAACTCGAATCGCTCATTTCAAAATCGGAACGAATGTCATTCATCTTGATATGCACAAGTATAAATTATGCTTGACGCACAAATAACTGTATTACAAAAATACACGTACACAACCATCATCAGGTTATTCCCCGAAATAATTATATTACGTGTCAAGTCCACCAGAAAAATGAGCGCCAAATATCAAAAAACGGTGATCCAGATCTACAAGAAGAGTTTTGCTCATGCGCAGTAGTGATGGTCTTACATATTCGTTATCAATTTTCAGTGCCTTTAAAATGAAATTCACAATATATATCTAATATATATATATATATATGATCATTTCAGAATCTTATATCCTAACCTCTTTGATCGCAACTGGCCGTTGAATTGGGAACAAAATTTTCCTGTAAGTCATGAACTATACCTGCTACCGAACATAAGAAAAAAAGAAGAAGAAGAAAAGAAGAAGAAGAAAAGAAGAAGAGGAAAAGAACACGTCAGTGTAAACGATGTGAAATACAGATAGCCGAGAGGCTCCGTATGCATTCAGTGTACCGACTTCGATGGTGATAAGTGATAGTGATAGTGATAATACCAGCTTATTTGTTATTAGAAATTATTCGTCTTCTCAAATAAGATTTACATTGTGAAACAATAGAAAGATTGAGCTTTTCTATTCAGTTAAAATGGAAGAATATTTTTATGAATCCGCAGACGAAACTTTCAGTGACGACGATGATTTTCTCATTGAAGAAGAGATATCTTTAGAAGTACATGAGAAAGACAAGTTTTTTGAATTCGAGGTTCTCTCAACAGAAGCAACTTACCAGCATATGCTCGATTCTATCAATAAAGTAAAGGAGGTAGTCGGTATGTCCGCCACCACCACTAGAATTTTATTGAATTATTTTCGTTGGGATAAGGAAGTATTAATGGAAAAACTTTATGACGCTGATCAGGACAAACTTCTTGCTGAAGTAGGAATAGGCAAACCCCTTCAGAAGTACAATGGAAATCCTTCTAAAACGGCAAATGCTTCGGAACAATGCGGTATATGCTTCTCTGAAATACCTCATTCAGACATGAGTGGGTTGGAATGCGGCCATAGATTCTGTACAGAGTGTTGGAATACCTTTTTGAAGACCAAAATTATGGACGAAGGCGTTTCTCAAGGAATTACTTGTGCAGCTTATCGCTGCGACATATTGGTGGATGACGTCACCGTAATGTAACTAGTCTACGATGCACATGTTAAACGAAGATATCAACAACTTATAACAAATGACTTCGTTGAATGTAATCGCCTACTACGGTGGTGTCCTAGCCCAGATTGTAAAAAGGTTTTAAGAGTACAATTCACGAATATGAAGAAGGTAACTTGCACCTGCAACCACATCTTCTGCTTCTCCTGCGGTGAAGATTTCCACGATGGGCTCAAATGCGATTTGCTTCGTCAATGGAAAAAAATATGCGTTGAGTCTGAAACATCTTACTGGGTCACTCAAAATACTAAGAATTGCCCGGAATGCGGGATAATCATCGAGAAAGATGGCGGATGTAATCAGGTGGTTTGCATCAACCAAAGTTGCAAGACAAGTTTCTGCTGGGTTTGTCTAGGTCTTTGGAAAACCCACGGAGACGCCTGGTATAATTGTACGAAATATGATGAGAACGAAGCCAAGGCAGCGGGAGCTGCTCAAGAAGACAAATCCCGACGTCAATTACCGAGATATGTTTACTATTGTATTAAATTCATAAATCATAAGGCTTCCCTCAAGTTGGAACGTAGACTTGATGCGGTTGCTGATAGGAAAATGAACGAATTGCATGTGGAACATAATATGAATTGGCGAGATGTAAAATTCCTTAAAGAGGCAGTCGATATTTTATGTAAATGTAGGATTACCTTGATGAACTCATATATATTTGGATATTACCACCAAAACAATAATCAAAGCCTGATATTGGAAGATAATCAAAAGTATTTGGAGAGTGCAACAGAAAAGTTATCAGAATATTTGGACAGATTCGATACCACCGATAATTTAGCTGGCATTAAGGAAGAATTAGAGCAACAGAGTGGATCATGTGCCAGCTGTTGCAAGCTTCTTCTGAAACATATGAACGATATCGACTGAAATGAACTGAAAAAAATTAATTCCAATGTATCTACATAGACCATTTATAAAGGTACGATGTGAATATATTAATAGAGTAAATGCATGTTCAAAAAATTATGATGAAAATTGTAAAAAAAATTATAATAATAAAATCCAATAAATGATATTCCTTGTTTTAATCCAAGTTAGTCAATTAATTGATTAATGTATATATATATAGTCTATACGATAATAGTCTTTGCTTGTTTTTATTAAGTATTTTTTTTTCTTGGATAAATTTTATACAAAATTTTATGTTAGATTCAATTTATTATGTGATTATTTGTATTTCAGAAGCCCTGAAGAAGAGCTGAATAAATGCTCGAAAGCTCGGCAAAGAATTAAGAGTTTTATTTAACATCGCCTACATAAATTAGTAGTTATACCCTTACCCCCGAATACTTAATATATATATATATATTTACATCCCGCTATATTTAGGTCCTCATCCTAAAACGCAGACATATATCCTCCACCAGAAAGAAAGCGTATAGGCAGAATATTCTCAAAGTATATTACATAATTTGATGTCCTTAATACGAATCCAACGAAATATCAGTGACTTTTTTTATTCATTTTCCTTCAGAATTCCTATCCATAGGTCAACCATTCAAACTACAGTATGTAGGTCCACCTCGAGTATACTTCCATTACTACACTGCAAACCGTTGGTCCTCCGGAGGGTAAATATTATCCACCTTACAGTGGTTAGGTCAACCGACATGGTTGCCATCTTTTCAATCATATGATCACAACGACAATTTGGCGCGCTATTTTATCGTTATTCTACGTTTCGGCTCTTGATAGTCGCCCTATAAACATCATTCAGTTAACTATGGTCAGTGTATGGTGCAGCTCTGAAAGATTCCAAGTAGGAAATTACTTTCAAATGTTGTTAAATGTTTTATGCAGATTTGAGTTATGAAGAAACATCGTGAAATATGGTACCAGGTTACATTTTTGGTTACATTGTTACTAGTGAAACAGCGAGCTATCGTTTTGTCCAAATGTCTTTAATTTTCGAATATCGAGTTGAAAATATTCTCAATCGATTGGGTTTGACTTCCTTATGAAGAACCCATGATGAAATTTGAGTGTTCCTGGTCCTCCGGCCGGTCGCGTACTTTCTATCTTCCGAACGAAGGGACCTAGAGTTTTTATATTTTCAGAATAGGTTGATTGTCTAAATATCTCGGTTGAGTTCGTTGAAATTTGGTTCATGTAATAATTCCTTGAATATTCCTCTAATCAATTTCAAACTCAAAAAATGTTTACATAACGTTGGCAGAAAGGAGTGTGTTGAGTTTCGAAGGAATCGGCTCGATAGAACATTTTTTAAAAAATCCCAAAATATTTTTCTCAATACTCGTTACCTCATCAGTTATTAGTCAGAACAGACAACAAAATTTTGGGTTTTATGAACAAAATAGGTACTTAGCATATGTTGAAGTTTCATCATCATGGCGTTCAATTTCCAGAAGATATAAGAGATTTTCTAAAAATGATGTTACAGATTATATTTCTCCATGGATTCACACCACTGTGATCATCTATAAGTATCTGTGATGGTAGTATTAATTTTAAGCTAAGTTTTTATAATGAGTGAAGTTATTAATTGTCCACTGAGAATTTAAATTTCTACTTTGCCAGAGCAAGGGGTAAATATACGAACTCAAGCCCCTGCTACCGAAATACTAACTTCACTTTCAAGTGGTGCACATTTATCCAAAAACGAGGCTCTGCCGTGAACAAACCCAAGAGCTCATGAAGGGAGTATAAGTAATAAGACTTCAGGCTACCCAAGGCCTGACAAGAGGCTCATCGTCGCAGACCTTCTGTGCCATGGATAAACCAAATGTCACGCCTGTAGCCAATGCTGCGGGAAGGGCATGCTTCTTTTGGCTATATCAATCAGACGTAGAAACCCTTCAGCACTAATTTCGAATGTTCAGAATGTGGCAAAGCTCTTTTCAGTCATCGTAGGACCCATCACAGGTGATTATGAACGTTTCGTTAAAACCATGTACCCAACAGCTACAGTGAAGTGTCTTTTCCACCAAAATTTACCTTGATGAGAGTTATACAGAAAGCAATAGGAAGAGAGCTGATAGGCAGATTTGGAAGGCGAGAGTGCTACGCCGCAGGAAGATGCAAGAAGTTTGGCAGCAAATAAAGAAGAGTTGAAAAAATATTTCCAGTTACAAATAATAATAGATTATTGGTTATTTATTGAATGAAAAAATTCAGTTCGAGAGTGAGGTTCGAACCCGGAAGAGTGGGAAAATATTAAAATTCGATAGAAATGACGTACTGTCAAAAACAATCTACTTCAATAAACGGTTTCAACTGATATTTTTCACCTCTATTTCAATATGAAAAGCGCCAACATATTGTCACTCTGATCCCCATCCCAATATCTAAATCACTGATAAATCACTGGAACTTGAATTGATTGAAAATTGTTGACACTTGAAGCCAATAGCTCTCGTCCAAAAGGCAATCAGAAATCACATGAACCAAGACAAATTTTTCAACTTCGAATATCATTTGAATGCCACATGCACTGACGTGGAGTCCCACTCGTTCATTAGATGATCAGCATACTATTGAATTGGGAGTTGTGAACTCTTTTTGAAGTGAAAACTTCTTTAGGCACGTTTATGTTTATAAATGATTTGCCGGATTATGTTCTTGCTCATTTGATCATACTTTTCGCGGATGATTCATCATTTTTGGTAACTGCGGGGAGCTTTGGGGAGCTTGAGGACCTGATAGCCCTACTACTTCAAACGTTTACCACTTGGTGGCGTAGGAATAATTTGATTGTTAACACAGAAAAAAATAGTATGCATTCACTTCAAACTGACAAATTTCGGTGGAAAACGATCTGTCTTCACTTGTGAAAACTCGTCAGTAACTACAAGTGGCTCCCTAGATTTCTTGGAGTACAAATTGACGAATACTTACGATGGAACCACCATATTGATTCGGTTTGTAAATAACTGAACAACTCATATTTTGCCATAAATAAGATCAAAAATTTGTTTTCCTGCATTCACTCTTGAATGTGTATTATTGTATAGCTTATCCACACATGGCATATAATGTTCTTATCTGGGAGGATCTACCGAACTGGAAAGGGTGTTGATTTGTCAAAAGAGGATAATCCCAGTAATTTTCAATTTGTCACATTTACCTTCTTGTCGACCATATTATATAGCAAATAATATTCTGACATGTCATGTATTTATACAGGGCGTTCCTAAATTGAACGTACAAACGAAAAGGGAAGATTCCTTAAGTGAGTTTAAGAAAAAAGTCCCATAAACATGGGGTCGCAAACGTTTCGTTTTCGAGATACAGAGTGTTGAAGTTTGAATTTTATTCAATTTTTTCTCATAGTATTTACACTTCACGAGATATTCAATTGAAATTTGGCATACATATTACATTTGAGAGTTCTCACTACGTGACATGGCAATTTCGATAGAAGATCTACAGGGTGAAATCTTTTCTGGAACACTGCCACCTGTTCTTCTGCAGAACTTTTTTTGTGAAAAACTGTTAACTTTAAAAGATGTGAATAGAAGCTTTGTTCTTATACTAAACTTTTCGGTTTCATTTAGTTTTGTCGTATCTACCAACGATTTTGAGAAAAAAAATGTTGAACGATTCCATCGAAATTCTCGTAACTATGATTGGTAGGCCAGTTTGTAGTCTGTGGTGAATGAATTCAGTGCCAGTTTTGACACATCAAATTATTGAGCGTTTGTTTTTTTTAAAGTGAAGGTGGTTGCATTTGTAGCTATTTATTTTTTTGAATGTAGTTAGACTACTATTTTCATTACGATTTTTATGACTGTTACAACAATAATTTGATCAGAAATTAGAACCTTTACACATTTCAATACCAAAACATGCCGAATTTCACGAATTCCGAAATGACTGATATGCATTTCATGTATGGTTTTGCAAATGGAAATGCAAGAGAAGCTAGGCGTCTTTACATGGAACACTATCCCAATAGAGTGATACCAAATCATCGAATGTTCTCTGATATTCATAGGCGTCTTTCAGAAGCTGGATCTTTTTCCACGGAAAGAATTAATGCTGGGAGACCACGCAGTGTGAGAACACCACAACTCGAGGCAGTTATGAACGAAATAGAACAACATCCAAGAACTAGTACAAGAAAAATTGGTGCACTTTTGAATGCACGTCATCAAGTTGTTTGGCGGATCTTGCTGGATTCTCTGCTATATCCTTATCACATTCAGAGGGTGCAAGCTCTTCTGCCTCGAGATTTTCATCCGAGGGTTAGTTTTTGTCAGTGGTACGTCAGTAGACTATTCATAAATCCTTATTTTGATTGCCAAATTCTTTTCACTCATGAAGCCTGTTTCTCAAGGACTTCAATTATCAATTTTCATAATGAATACGTATGAGCTGAGGAGAATCCGCATGGATAAGTAGAAACCCTTTTTCAAGAGCAATTTCCACAAAATGTGTGGGGTGGTAATATTGGTGATGATTTGATTGGTCCTTTCTTCTTGCCAGGTCGACTAACAGGTCAATCAAAAAGACATTTTTTAGAAAACGATTTGGCCTTGTTATTGGAAGATACCTCTTATGCTACGACGAGAAATGTGGTTCATGCATGACGGTGCCTGCTCATTTTTCAGTTTTGGCAAGAAAGTAGTTAGACGAAAATTATGAAAACAGGTGGATTGGACGGGGTAGTCCTCAGTCATGGCCCGCCAGATCCCCAGACTTAAATGTTTAGATTACTTTTTATGGGGCCACCTGAAATCTCTACTATACTCGACACCCGTGAACACCGTAGAAGAACTGAGAAAATAGGCGCATTTGATACAGTTAGGAATATTCCGGGAGTGTTTGAAAGAGTTCGGTCGTCTATGAGACGAAGATCAGAAACTTGTATAACAGTTGGGAGAGGACATTTTCAACAATTGCTGTAGTTCAGTCTTTTGCGGTTACTTGATGAGGTGTCTTGTTATGATTTTTTTTAGTTTTACGTTTCCTGTTGTAATACATTTCTTGTGTTGATTATACAAGTTTATCGAATCTTTATGAATCATCGATACAGATCAGGAAAATTTCCATAAAAACTGACACTGAATTCATTGACCACGGCTTACAAACTGACCTTTCGATCATAATTTGGATTTTCACGAGGATTTCGAGAGAATCGATCAAAAATTTTTTCTCGAAATCGTTGGTAGATACGACAAAACTACATGAGACCGAAAAGTTTAGTATAAGAACAAAGCTTCTTTTAACATTTTTTCAAATTAACAGTTGCTCACCAAAAAAAGTTCTGCAGAAGAACAGGTGGCAGTGTTCCAGAATAAATATCACCCTGTAGATTATCTATCGAAATTGCAATCTCACGTGGTGAGAACTCTCAAATGTAATATCTATGCCAAATTTCAGTTGAATATCTCGTGAAGTGTAGATACTATGAGAAAAAACTTGAAAAAATTCAAACTTCAACACTCTGTATCTCGAAAACGAAACGTTTGCGACCCCATGTTTATGGGATTCTTTTTTTTCTTAAAATCACTTAAGGAATCTCCCCTTTCGTTTGTACGTTCAATTTATGAACACCCTGTATAAATAAGTATCTCCTTTATGTTAAGAATAATGAAAGCTTTATGCACAAATTATCGAGTCGTCATCATTATTCTACAAGACATAACAGTGTTTCGGAAGTGCCAGTTCATGCAAAATCTAAATAAGAGCGCTCTCCTTTATATCAGAGCATACGTCTTTTCAATCATCTTCCAACAAAAATTAAGATATTGGGTGAACTTCATTTCAAGAAGGCAATAAAGCACCTATTGTATGATGGATGTTAAAATTCGGTGGCGGAATTCACGAATGACGCCATGTTGGATTTGTGATATGAGATTATTTTATCTGTATCTCTTTATACCTTGGTTTGCCGATCTGTCCTATACTTTTGTAGTCTTAATGGATCAATAAAGATAAATATTATTATTATTATTTAGCAAATATTTATGTGGGTACTGAACTGAACTCAGAGCAAAATTACTCTCGTTTAATCGGTAGTCCTGACCTCAAGTCAGTGCTTTTCTAATTTTTTTCAATAATTAATCCAGGAAATTATCGCGATCTGAATTATCCGAGAAAAAGACCTTTGGGAAAAAACCGTAACTTTCGAACGGTAGGTACCGACCAGAGGTGTCGTTTTCAGAATTATTTGATAGATGAAGAAACGATGTGAATCCAAAAAATCAGCATCTTTCTACTTAGCTTCATCTGAGCTGTGTGTTTGATCAAATTTGACCAATTTTTGACAAATTTTTCACTAAAAGTGGATTATTTCCGAAATTGCTGAAAACACGTAGTAAATGACGAGACCTGCATCGATATAAAGTGAAAAAATTTTTTCGACTCGACACTTCGGACCCGAAAATTAGCGAAAAAACTCCCTAGACGGAAATCTACAATTTATATTTCTCGATTAACGATTTTTCCTTGATTACTAGTCAGAGCCCGTTGTTGATTTTTATGTGTTTAGGTTTTCTGCATCCCTATCTTTTTGAGAGATATGGGGAAATTAGATAATTTGTCAATTGACAAAAACGTTTCTCGAGTTTCACTACCAATTGGAAAACTACAATGTTTTGTTCAAGAAAACGTGGATCTCGTTATTTACCAGATCGAGGGCGTGGATTCCTAATCTGTTATTAGTTTTTATGTATCATCAGTAGATTAGGAATTATGACGAAATGAATCATTCTTATAACCCCTTGCGACCTAACAAAAAACACATGCGCGACCAACATAACCCTATACAACTATACATTTATTCAATTATTTATTATTTATTCAATAGAGTAAAGTATCTTTACGCTTATGAAGAAGAAAGTCGGACAAATATCGTGAACGCACTTCTTTCTACTCGGCGATCTCTCCAAGCTCACGCCAAACTTGCAGAATAGGCGATATTCTCATTTAATTTGGATTCATTCTTGGTGAATGCAACGTTGTCAATTCTACGGAGGACCTATCCACTGTAAGTTAGTTCTGACGTATACATGGAGGAGTGATCCACCGTAAAATGTAAATTGCATATGTTACGGTAAATGTAAGCAATCGGTAATTATCTATAACCACCGGTGATTATAGATAATCACCAATGCACATGGTAAATGTAGTGAATTATCCATATTTACCGGTAATTATATAAAACTTCCGCGCGACCATGGTAAATATCGACATAAGCTTTGGAATTTTGTTTAAAATGGAGAGTGAATGGTGCGGGCGACGCGCGGGGAGGGTGATACTTGCAGCCGCGCACGTCGTGACCTGTTATTTGTTAGCGTATAGCGATTGAGAGCGGTTCGTTGAATTTTCGTTGCAGTAGTAAGGAAGTAGTGAGGCTATTTTGAGTTGTATTGTGAATATATTTGTGTTGTTCTTTAGTTTCTTTTGTATTGATACAAAATGGGAGATATCGAGTCTACTAAAAAACGGTTTTATGAAGAAGTTGAAAAGTTAATTTCCAAAAAAGCTCCAAATAACCAACTGTTTTCCAAAGATGCATATTATTCGCTTTTGGCTAATGTAAAGGCGCCCAAGCGCTGATTAATATTACGTCTGTGCTTTTCTGAATTTTGACAACGTCATCGACATCGAATTCTACCTCTATGAATTCTATGAAAATTTTGATTGATATTACGCCAACTGACACTGATAACTAGGTCCGCAAGTTGTCAAACGAATATCGATCTGTGATGGCAAATCTTTCAATGACAAAGCTCGGACTTCATGACATCTCTATTTTTCTCTTGAGTAAATGAAAAAAATTATCATATCTTCAGAAGGTGGAAAGCTAAGACAATGAAATTTGAGGATGAGTAAGATATCGGTAACCTCAATATATATACGGATTTTTATTTAAATCTAAATGAAGTCCTAGGAGATATTGAGTATTGAAATTTTTTTTTGTGAATTTTTTAAAAATTTTCTAGCATGACGATTTCTGCGAAATTTTGCAAGCCGTTTCGTTTCAGCCTCCCTCAATAACATTCCAAGTATCAACTCGATCGGATGGATATTCTAGTAGTTATTGAGGAAACAAAATTTCAGATGCTTATAACTACTGAACCATCCGACGGATTTGGCCCAATAACGAACTTAGCCGAGATATTTATACCTCAAACCTATTCTGAAAGTTTCAACTCTCTAACTTCATCCGTTCGAGAGTTATCGTGTTCACGGAACGGACGGCCGGACGGACAGAATCGATTTTGACCACGGATTATTCATCAGTAGGTCCAAACAAAACGATTGATACCACTTTTGCCCAAAAATTCGAAAGTCACAGACATTTGGGCAAATTGATAAGTACTCTGTTCAGGTGAACAAGAGCGCCAAAAAATGAGCATCCCCAAAAAAGGGCTGGTTGTCAAGCCTATTAAAAGCAACGAATTTAATTCAAGATGCCAAGTTGACCTCATTGACATGCAGTCGCAAGCAGATGGCGATTTCAAGTTCATTATGGTATATCAAGACCACTTAACAAAGTTTGTTCAAGCTTTAAAAACCAAGACTGCTGAGGAAGTGGCTTACCATTTGCTGGAAGTATTCACAATATTTGGTGCACCCTGTATATTGCAAAGCGATAACGGACGAGAATTCGCAAACAAGGTGATTGTGGAGTTGTGTCTTATGTGGGATGAACCAAAGATTGTACATGGAAAGCCACGTCATAGCCAATCCCAAGGTTCAGTAGAAAGGGCCAACCAAGATATCGAAAAGATGTTGGCTACTTGGTTAGAAACAAATAAAACTACAAAATGGGCCGAAGGAATAAAATTTATTCAGTTTATGAAAAATAAAGCTCATCACTCAGGAATAAGTCGTAGCCCCTATGAGGCTATGTTTGGATGTAAAGCAAAAGTGGGCTTGAAAACTTTCTTGCCAGAAAATGAAACTAAAAATATCCCTGAAAGTGACAATGAACAAGTTTTAAACGAAAATACAGCTGTACAGGCAATACATGTATGTTCTCGAAAAATTGAAGAAGCTAGAATCGGTGCTAGGCAGTCACTAGAAAAGCAGGCTGAAAAAATGATAAAAGCCTCAAATGCTAAATTTCCCGCTATAGAAATAGGCCAATGCGTAAGAATTAAGGTACCAGACGTAGATCGAGCCAAAGCAGATGGCCGAAATATAATAGCCGTTGTAATTTCGATCGAAAATGAAAATCTTTACAAACTCGGTACGAAATACGGGATTTTAAGCCAGTTGTACTCGAGAAACGAATTCGGTGTCTGCAAAGAACGATTTATTACAATTGAAGAAGTTCCAGAAACTAATATAACTCTGAGAGAATGCGCTCGTAAGGTTTCAAATTTAGGTGGACAAGGTTTTCAGCAATGCAATTGTAATTCAGAATGCAATTCAAACCGCTGCAAATGCAAGAAAACACAAGTACTTTGCAATTCCAAATGTTACAAATCTCGGACCTGCAGAAATAAATAAAAGATAAAGAATTTTAAGTCTTACTGATAGTTGCCTCTCAATTTGTTAATTTTGTTTGATTCTATACTTATAAGTTTATTTTTTTTAACCAAACAAAAGGTTCGGTTTCTTGATATTTGATTTGTTAATTTAATGAGAATATATTTTATGTTTTGCTTAACCAAACAGAAGCTTTGATCTCTTGATATTTGAGAAGTATTATTATTGTTTGACTGATGTTGTTTGTAACCAAATTTTATCATATTTAATACTAGAATTGTTTTTATTTCAATAAATATTTGATTCTAATGTTTGCTTTACTACATTTACTAAAGGGGTATGGTAATTTTATATAATTGCCGGTAAATGTGATTAATCCGAAAGTTTTCACAACATTTACCACGAGCACTGGTTATTATGCATAGTTCCCGGTAATTATACATAATAACCGCACTATCCACATTTACCGTAACACATATACTCATAAGGGTATACGCGAGCGAGAGCGCCACCAATGAGCGAGTGTGCAAAGCGCTGAACTAAATTATATAAAAATGCGAAATTCCAGTTTTCAGTCGTCCATCTGAAAATTTTATGGTAGACTCAGGGTGATGTTTGTAAGCGTTTAGCATTGATTGTGTTAGGTCCTCCATATACGGAAGAGCTATCGACCCCGGAGGACCTTTGATATGTAAATCGGGTGTTGATGGAGGACCTAAATATAGTGGGACAAATATATATATATATACAAGTCTAATTGACAGCGTTCACAACATGATGAACATGATTTTAATTTTTCTGAGTTTTAAGATGAATTGTTGGACAGATGAGATTTTCACTATATTTTTAACACATAAACTTGAAAAAGGCTCACTGTACGCCGAAACATATGTAGTAGAGCATTAATATACAAAAATAGATGAAATCCTTATTTTGATCCAGTGCTCTAACCCCAAGTTAATGACTTCCAAATTATATATATATATATATATTTAGCTTACTTACCTATAATAGACATCATTTCCAATTTAGAGACCGGAATAATAAATTTAGAACAGGAGAGACAATCAAAAATAAGAACAGATATAACAAATACCATCACAAATTTCAAAAATAAACAAATAAAAAAAGACAAAGAAAAAGATATATTAAATAAGAAAATTAAAGAAACAAAAACATTCCTCCACAATAATCCCAACCTGACTATTCTGAAGTCAGATAAATCCAATAAAACAGTTATAATGAACCACGATGAATACAGAAACAAAATACTAGAACATCTAAACGACGAACAAACATACAAAAAAATTAAACAGAGATCAGACACAAATAATTCAAAAAGGAACAATGAAATGATAAAAAATTGGGAAACCAAAATCCTTTTACCTAAAAAACTCTGTAATCAACTCAAGATCCACAATGCTCTACCTCCTCAAATTTATGGGTTACCTAAACTACACAAAAACAATATCCCACTAAGACCAATTGTCAGCTGTATTCAAAGTCCCACCTACAAGTTATCAAAATATTTGGCCGAAGGATTTCACCCATTATAGGTCGAAATGCATACCACATAAAAGACTCTTGGACATTCAAACAATTCATAAACACAGTAAGCCTCAATAAAAACGAAAAACTAGTGTCATTCGATGTAGTAAGTCTATATACTAACACACCAATGGATAAAGCAATAAACATAATTTCGGAACAATGGAATGAAATAAAAGACCACACAGATCTTCCAAAGGTAGAATTCCTAAAGCCATTGATTTCTGCATATCCAGCTCCTACTTTCAGTTTGAAAATTCTTTTTATGGTCAAATCGATGGATGCAGCATGGGAGCCCTCTATCGGCCCTACTAGCCCAACTTGTAATGGAAGACCTTGAAAAGACTATAATGAAAAAAGAAAAAGAGTACGGAATAGTTTTTTTCAAAAGATATGTAGACGACTGCATAGCTGCACTTCCTGAAACATATATAGAGGCAATGCTAAATGAACTAAACAACTACCATCCAAGAATTAAATTCACAACAGAAATGGAAACTAACAATAGAATAAACTTTTTAGACATGACGCTCATACAGAACAGAAACTGCTCAAGTATAGAAACAATATGGCACACAAAGGGAGCATGGCTAGGAAGATACCTGAACTATAAATCCACAGCACCAATTCAATATAAAAAAATTTAGAAAGCACTGACGTGAGGTCAGATTGCTTTGGCGCTCTTGTTGGGCTACCTGCGAGTAAATATTCAAATGAAATTTGAGCATGAGTAAGATATCGGTAACCTCAATACTTATACGGATTTTTATTCAAATCTAAATAAAGTGTTAGGAGATATTGGGTATTGAAAATTTTTTTTTTAGGGAATTTTTTTAAAATTTTCTAGCGTGATGATTTCTGCGAAATTTTGCAAGCTGTTTCGTTTCAGCCTCCCTCAATAACATTCCAAGTATCAACTTGATCGGATGGATATTCTAGTAGTTATTGAGGAAACAAAATTTCAGATGCTCATAACTACTGAACCATCCGATGGATTTGGCCCAATAACGAACTTGACCGAGATATTTGGACAATTAACCTATTCTGAAAATATGAGAACTCTAGCTGATTCCTTTTGGATGTTAGAGAGGATACGGCCGGCCGGACAGACTCAACTTTCGCCACGAATTCTTCATCAGTGAGTCGAACCCAATCGATTGAGACCATTTTCGGCTCGCTATTCCAAAATTACAGACATTCGGGCAAAATGATAGGCACTCTGTTCGGGTGAACAAGAGCGCCAAAAAGTGTTATATCAGGAATTGCAGACAGATCAATAAAACTTACATCACCAAAATATCGCATCGAAACAATAAAAAAAAAAGCCAAGGAAATCTTGAAACAAAATAATTATCCTGAAAAACTGATAGAAAAAATATTTAAGAACAGAATACATGCAGCTTACAATTCCGATAAAAATGAAAGATCAAAAAAGATAAAATATACATAGCAATTCCATACGTGAAAAACCTGTCCGAAAAAATCAACTACATTTTCAAAGACACAGACATCAAAATTGCACATAAATCTACAAACAATCTGAGACCTCTCTACACGAAGCTAAAATCCAAAACTCCGAGAGAAAAAATATCGAATTGTGTTTACCAACTAAAATACAAAGAGTGTCCAGGAATCTACATAGGCCAAACAACACAATACATCAAAGAAAGGATCAACGGCCATAAATATTCGAAAAATTCCACAGCCCTTAAAAAGCACGAACGAGAGAATGACCATAGATTTGACTTTGACAATTTTAAAATTCTGCATAGGGAAACCAACAGCAAAATAAGGACATTCCAAGAAATGATATACATTCAAAAAGAAAAACACTCAATAAATGATAGAACAGACCTGAAAAACCTATCCAAAATATATTATAGCATTCTTGGATAATATCAAATTTATGTCGAAGTGGCATCTGTGAATATATTCAGAAAACAACATCAAAATGAATTAATGAAAATAAAATATCTTCTTCAACAATGTTCACACATATACACAGATGGCATTTCAAATGATAAATTGGAAACCTGCATGTACAAAGAAATAATTGAAAGAATAATTCTAATTGACAGCGTTCACAACATGATGAATATGATTTTAACTTTACTGAGTTTTAAGATGATTTGTTGGACATGTAGGTTAGCATAAAATATCAAAATATTAGAAAACAATTAATAATCTAGTCATACATTTTAGATGTGATTGTCACTGTAACCGTATCACATAAACAAGAAAAAGACTCAATGTACGCCAGAAACAAATGTAGTAAAGCATTAATATACCAAAAAAAAAAAGATGAAATCCTAATTTCGATCCTGTGCTCTAACCCCAAAAAAAAAAAAAATAATACTTCTAAATTATATATACTGGGTGTCCTAATATTTTTAATTGAGTCGATGTTGAAATCAAAAGAATGGAGTGTATTCGACACATGTTCTGCCAAGCGGTGTTGTTGTCTTTCTTCTTTACAAGGAGTTGAATATGTTGAGGGAATCTCTTTTTCATGCTCTGAGATTCTGTCAGCAGAGATACTCAGACTTGTTTTGTCCTACGCTATGAATGACAATCCTTGCAACAAATTTTTGTAGATTACGTTACTCAATAATCCTCTTTGAGTTGTTACCTTTTATTTTTGGCAAAGCTTTCTGTTGGTGTTTTCAGATCAGCTACGTCGACACCAAGCGACAAAATATTTCTTCTTATCTTACTCAGGTAAACATTCAACGTAAAGTCAATGCGTAAACGATTTTTGTTTTCAAGTCATATTGTCTTCTTGAATTTGTTCTCTGACTTTTTCTCTGTAAATAATTTTTTCTATGATTTTGGTGGGATAATCCCATTTTCTGTAAAGTAGCTTTTATTGTGGTTTCAAGTTATCTTGGTAAGAAATTCAGGAAGGGACAGTTTCAGGCTCTATTTTCAAATTAATGATAATGTTAATTTTTGTGTGATGGTGTGCTTTGAATTAAAATTCAAAACTCTGCCCGAAAAATCGGGTTTCGATACCAATTATATTTCTATCATTCATTGCCTTAACCTTATTAATAGCAAACGTCAGGAAAAGAGTAAAGTGTTTTCTTGTGATTCGACTTCAACGAAGTAAATTTCGAATTTGGATGTACGGCTGTTAGAAACATTGTCATGAGTCTCTTCCATTTTATCTCCCGGTATCGACGTGCAGATATCGTCACGTATCTCTTAAAAATAAACATTTTTGCGCAGAAGAAAAATCGACCAGAGCAATCTTCTGAACCTCCACCATAACTGTCTGTCATAGCCACCACAGGGGCGAGGATGGTTTCCACATCCCGGTCCAAAGATCTGTTTACACTAGTATTTACCGTTAAAGAACGAAGCTGGCGCCAACGCAGAAATTAAAAGCTGTAAGAAGTCGAAGTTGTTGCAAAGGTTGTACATGTGGCATGCTCAATTTGACTCCATTTACTCTCTATCAACTTAATGGCAAGATCAACAGGTATGTTTGGCATGTCAGAAGATGTTGCATCCAGAAAAACAGGACTTATGTAGTTATCAGGGGACTATATTTCCAGTCCACAACGACAGCTTAGGGTTGCAAATTTGTTCACACCTACTCTAGTCAGCTCTGTCCTAAGGTTCATCAAGGTGCTCACGCAAAGCAGGTAAGTTGGCTTTCCATAAAGATTTTCCTTGAATTTACCATGTGTAGAAGAGATAACGAGGAATCCATCAGTCGCTTCAGGATTCAGTTGAAGAAGATTGTTTGTCCTGATGAGGTCTGTTACCGACCAAAATTCTTCTTGAAAGAAGCTATCGCCGGACTGTATTGAGATCTTGTAGCTACGCAGTGCGCCAATGATAGATCTCACCGGTGCCGCAAACAGATCTTGCTGCTCCTCCGGTTGTGATCCCGAACCTCCGCGCTTTTCCGGATTTCTACGCCAATGGTGCCATAGAGCTGATTAAAACTCAATTCACTCTTGATCTGGGAGTCTGAGTTGTAGTCCTTCCACTTCCGCCTCGTCCTGAGCGTTGCCCCAGTCGACCTCCCATACCTTGCCCAGGCGATTCACATGGTTTCTACACGTTTCACTTTCGCTCTTCCGGCAATTTCCGGATGCGATAGACACGTCGTTAATCCTCTACAATCCTCTTCGTATGGTCCTTCCCAATCCTTCGCCAACTTTGGGGGATAGCCTCTTCTCCTCTGGGGGCTGGTTTCAGCTTCATACCAAATCTCCTACCTCGTATCCACCTTCTGCTGCGCCTTGATCGTCGTCGACGGTCGCCATGCGATCACTTGCAGTTTGCGGGTTTTCCGGACCTTACCTCGCCGGATGTGAGTGCAATCTCGCCAGACTGCTCACGTAATCTTCACCCACGCAATATCCGTTCGGTAATTTTAGACTCCAGGTCACAAAGTCTCATCTCTGACCGAACGCAATACATGCTGAAGTTTTCACCCTGTCGATTCCTGCACGGATGATTTGCCAGGCCATAGTGAATAGAATGCTGGTACCTTTCTCCAAAATCTGCTCTGGTGGTCAGAGACAGCAACAGTGGCAATTGTTCCCACCAGTCCTATTCATTCTCTCGATCATACCAAGTGTTCTCGGCTCTGGGTGGAAGCAGTTGTTCATGGTCTTCTTGATCCCCCTAAGTAACGTCATGCAGGGTCTGGAGACAAACTGTGCTCGAAGTTTCGTCCCTGATCTGAATGAAACTCCATGGAGCGCCATCTGAATCACCAGAACATCTCAGCCGACCAATGCATCAGCAGCAACTGTTGCGGCTAACCCGATTCAGGACCATGGCGTCAAGCCTCACGCATTTGAGAGAAAGTAGTCCATAGCAACAAGGATGTGCGCTGTTCCGTCAGTTTCTGAAACGGACCAGCTGTCTCATATTTGCTACGCGTTCCATTGGGCTACACCAACGTTATACTACTGTTTCATGGGGGCTCTGGCGACTTCCTCTTGAGGCCATTCACCGGAAGCACACCGGTCTGCATATTTCTGCCAGTCATCGACGTCCTCATGCAATTTACCAAGTGAATCGCTCTCTCGAGCAACTTTGCTGGGGTCCTCTCCGATGCCGAAATGACCGCCGGAGGGTACATCATGTTTTCTACTGCAATACATCTTGTATTCTACTCCTGGGGACTACAACGGTTTCTCTGGATCCGGTCACCTTCTTAATTCTCAAAGGTCCTCTTGTACAGCCACATTCTCTCATTAGGAAGTCCCATTGTACTTCAATGCAGTTTGACCATGTGAATTCATCTGACTTTGGTTCTCCCCATCCGGCCTGCCGACCATCCGGCTCCATCTTAAAAATCAGTTTCAGGCTCTGGAGGTCGTTCTCTTGAATTCTTGTCTCAGGTGATCTGGCGGCCAATTCTCATCAGTTATAGTGGTTCTTCGGCAACATTCTTTTGTCACTCCAGTTTTCTACAGTAGCCGCAGTCTATGGGCACAGTCTTCTAGACATGGCGTCAAAGCGTTTCCATGGGACTTCCCATGCACGATGCTCCACAGGTTTCAATTGTACTCTTGAGAGTCTTTCGATCCATCGCGCCCGCCGACCTTCAGATTCGCCAGATTGAAGAAGCCATTTTCAACGCTGCATGGTCTGTTCTCAGAGAAATTCTCTTCCGTAGAGATGTTTAGAGAAGTGCTCCATCAGACTTGACTGCGCTCAACGCAGCTCTCTTCTCGTTACGCGGTGATTTACATTCCGGTTTCGACAAGACTTTTTACAACAAGTACCACCTGCTTTCTTTGCCATCTTGAATTTGGGACAATATACCACCTATTGCCGTATTACTCGCATCCGTGTCCAAAATAAACCTTTACCTTTCATCTGAAGATAACTCCAAGATTGGGGCCGACGTGAAACACCTTTCAATGGGTGAAGGCTTCTTCACACTCTACATCCCATACAGAAGTCCTTTCCCTCTTCAGTCCCAGTTTTGTTAAAAGGCCCGCAATATTATGGCAAATCTGGCGCGAATTTCCTATAAGTGAGTGCACGGCCCAAGAAAGGCTCCTGACTTGGTGTTTGTCTTGCGGTGTTGGCCGTTCGCATTACGACTCCGCCGGATCTTTCTATCTGGATCGGCACGCTCCAGGATTCCAGACATACTACATCATTCAGCCGCTTCACTTCCCATGCTTGAACAGGTGACACTTTTTCGGACTTAGCTTCAGATTTGCGGTGCTGCAGCCTCTAAATTACATCTCTAAAAGTTTCCCCAGATGTTCATGGAATGTACGGCAAAAAACAATAACTATCAATCCAAATATGCAGAACACGTCTTCAGGAACAACCTTCCACTAGAATGAATGATCCATCAGACGCTCGAAAGTTGCCGGAGTGCGTTGCAGAACCGGGCTGGCATCACATTAGAACTGCCGTAATCTGGTCCCAATAAATGAAAGCAGTCTTCTTCTCTTTTGTCGCGCGGGATCAATTCAACCTACCAGTAACCACTCTTCTTCCAGATAGAGGTAGAGAACCATTTCGAGCCGCAAGGAAGGTGTGTCCCTGAGGTGTCGCGTCAGTTCTTGGAGATAAGTGCAATCTTTTTCGCCCAATGACTTTGTTCCAGGCGACATTAGTCAACACAGAATCTAGTGCCGCCATCTTTCTTTCAGACCAGAACTAGGTGATGACCAAGAGGACTGTCCGAAGGATTCCTATTATTACGATCATGCCATGTCAGCGGTGATTCTCTCGGCCTCATCTCTCTGGCATGATGAAGTCTTTTGCCGGATGTTGGCGAATAGATTTTCTTAATTTCCGGTATTGATTGGAACCTTCCGGCATTGGTTCTTTAACTGGGTCATCATCCGCCACTTAGCCCATCCCGCTTTGTTCGGTGATCGGTTTTCTTACTTCCTTGGTGTATTCTAGTTCTGGGTTTATTTTGCGGGAGGGATGTCAGCATTTCGGCCAGATTTGTGTGACCACAGCAACTATTTAACGAGAACGCTCTTCTGTTCGTTTGACTTCTGCGCCTGTCACGTACCAATGCTGAGCGATTCTCCTAATACGGTGTCTTTCTTCAGTTCACCGGATACATAGATGCGTGTTCAAGTGTCCTCACGGGTGCATCATATTTCTCTCCACCCTCACCAACATCTTCCCGGTGAGTATTCGCTTCACTGGCTGGGCTACCGGTGGCTGGCTCTGATGAGACCAGCGTGACCACCGCGAAGATTCTTGTCCCTAAATACCCATCTCGCCGGTTTTCCACCAATTGAGCACAGTGATATCTTCCACGGAAGCGGGTTTCTACTCACTGACGTCTTCCTTTCCCTGGGAATGTAAATTTCTAGGTTTCCAATTCTCAGAGATCATCGTTCCTCCTGTCCATCTCGAAACCCTGTCCGTGAATCACATCTATTCTACGGATGGCTTCACTCCAAGTGATATCTGCCGCAATTACACTCGTGCTCAGATGACGTACTGACAATTGGTATTCTGATGTGCTCTGCCTTCACATTGCGTTGGTACGCTCCCCCAGTGGCGGTGCGTAATCGATGTCATAGTCGAGTAGTAATCTTTGCCTCTCTCACTATGTCAGGTCTTGCAGCAGTTACGGGTTGCACCTGCTATCGACCAACACCACATTTTAATCGACCGCCCGTCAATCTTATGTCGACGCCTGTTATACTGCTCAAATTCGGATGGTCCTGAACAATAGTAATCTTCTGAGGCATTGTTTTGGTGAGGTCAGCTCCTGCCTTACCTCTGCCAAGCCGCTTTGGATTTCCCTGTTTTATATTGTTTTTGGCTTAGCGGAGGGCTTCTTACAAGGCAGCAGACCACGCCTCGCTTCACCACGAATTTACCAACATCTAGGTCCTCTATTTTATTTTATTTATTTGGAGAACTCAGGCTCAATATATCCACTATCTTTTCAGTCGTATCATCAGGATCATCATACAAGTTATACCTGATTTTTAATCAAGCCCTATGTGAAACCTGTATGCTCAGTATTTGAACTCAAATGCATGGGCAGACAGACATCGTCAGAGTCTTAAGTCAGGCCAACCACCAAGATTGGCTCAGGATCTCACCACCATCACTCCCAGTCAATCTGCACGAACGTCTGCCTGCCAGCTTTATTCTAGAAACTGTCACAGTGCAGTCGAGATGCATGTGCCTGTACCAACAATGCGATGTCGGCTTCAAATTCTTGCGGGGTCTTTAGATTTTTCTGGATGCGGCTCACTTATCAGGGCGTGATATGCCCGCTGCGAAATATCTGTCGCCGTACTCTCATCTGCGATTTGCTTATCAGCGCACCGTAAATCGTTTTTGCTGACCAGTTCCGGAATAATCCTGTAAAATATTTAAGGCCTCGTATCTCATTATTGTAATCCATCAAGACCGTCGCTTTTTCCTCATTGTTCCACGTCAATTCGCGTTAGCTGCAGAGCTAACTGGTATACTCTGGTATATGCACCAGAGCCGTTTTGCACATCGGAGATTGCTTGATTGAACCTTGCTCGCTTCTGTTCTCACACTATTTTCGTATTTTTAACAGAATAATCTTTATTGACCTTCTCCATCTACTTGTCTGCTGACTTTTGTGATGATCAGTCTTCCATAATTTTCAACATACTTCCAGTATCACTCTTCCAATTCATGCGCGCGTATATCGTCTTTTCTATTTCACTCCTTCACCAATCTCAGGTTTTCCTGCCGGTCTTCAATGTTCAATCTTATTCTCTATTCCCAACGAGTATCGGTGCTCGTTTTCAGAATATCCTCGACTTTACCTCTCCATGAATTCTAATTTACCTCTGACTTCTACTCTAGAACTTACAGCCCATCGTCCATTTTATCTGTATGTCAACCAGATTTTCTTCCATTCCTATTTTGTCAGTTCTTCAAAGCTTTCTTGAAAAGTCCCATGCCTGCACGATCGCTTTTCAACTTAAAGATCTCATTGCCGGCATTCAGTTTTCCAGACTAATTTCGGATTAATCTCCCACTCTTCGCAGGCTTCCACGCCTGACGCCCAGTTGTTGCGATTTTCCTCGGCAGATTAGAAAAACACTGCCAGTCTTCTACAAACTAAATTTGTAATCACGCCAACTAACAATAATCGGCAATTTATATACTGTGATTTATTTACAGATTTTCCCTGGGATCCGCCTGTTTGTTATTCTTGAAGTTCTGCCATGAATGAATCATAGATCAGGATTCAATCATTTATGTCCGCGCGCTATTTTTCAGTCTGCTGAAAGACGATAAATCACATTGAAGTATTCATTGCGGCATCTTGATGTCTCGCCAAATATGCACCATCGCCGGCATTTTATGCTGACGGCTTATGGCGAGCGTTCGCTTTTTCATAATGTTCTTAAATCGCTTTGACATCATTGCCATGAGCGCCAGCTTAGCAATAATTAGAGCGTTTTTCATATTCCGTTTATTACACGCTATTATCAGAGGAAGTGGGAACATACATTGAGTTTGAAACTATTTTTCATAAATAGCAAAGTATCATGTATCTTCGAAAAGGAAGAAAAATATTGATTGACATTTCTATCACGAGTTTGAAAAAATCATATTTTGTTCGAATGTCTTTGAACAGAAACATGTCGATCAAGGTGGAACATATTGAAGAGTCAAACACGGAGTATCCATTCATATATATTTTATGGGATTTCACGTTCAGAGAGAAAATTGCGCTCTGGTTGGAATGTGCGAACTCGAGTTTTTTCTTGGTTAGAAGTATATTTTTGATGATCCATTTCGCACGTTTTGCATGTCCACTGTTTGATGTTTAACGTCAGACTACTAATACTTTAAAGTCAGAATTCAGTGCCAAACACACCAAAAGCTTCAACGTCACCTTTAAATTGTTATAACGACCACCCATTCGAATGATGCTAAAAATTAGTGGCCTGTACGGATGACTGCCGATTTCTTGAATGATTATTTGGGCTATTACCATCATCTATTGTGGATGTAATGTTTTCCGACGTTTCGATAGACATCTTCTATCTTTATCAAGGAGGAAAAGTAAAAAACCTTTTGAAAATTATCAATATTCAAAGTCAATATGACAGAAGTCATGAAAGAAAAATGAACAATGTTATATACTCATCTGTGATATGATGATCTTTTTAAAGTTGGATCGAACTATCGGCGTCCAAACTTCTGGCAGATCTATAGATGGAGCACTTATGGAATCTGGTGTTATTTTCATAAATGCTGCTTCTTTGATTTTTCTTCTTGCAAGTTTTCTTCTTTGGATATTATTGATGCTTCATCCCATTTTATACGATGATTCTCATCTACAGCATGTTGGACTAACCTGGATTTGTCGCTGTCTAGTACTCGTAGAAGCTTCTGATGTTCTTTTATTCGTACATTCAGAGGGCGTTTAGTTTCTCCGATGTAAGATCTTCCGCACTCGCAAGGTAATTCATATATGCAGTTCTTTGTCCTTTGTGTCTCATTATTAGGCTTAACTTTTGTAAGTTTAGCTCTGATAGTGTCTTGAGTTTTGAATGCAGTCGTTATGTTGTATCTATTTCCAATTCTTCTCATTTTCTCCGACAAACCTTTTTACATAAGGAATTACGGTTTTAATGGTCTGATTTATATCTGTTGGTTCAGGTTGACTTTCTCTTGTTCGTTTAGCTTTTTCTAATATCTTTTGGGAGTAGCCATTGCTTCTAAGAGTTTTCGAGATGTTATTTATTTCTTCATTTTGAGAAAAATATTTATTGCTCTATCAAATTTTGCTACTCCCAATTTAGTGTTTAGTTGGTGGTTTGACTCAAAATGTAGATATTGTCCTGTGTTCGTTGGCTTTTTCATACACAGTGGTTCTTGGGATTCCATTTTGTTTATGTACGAGTACATCTAAGAATGGAAGTTGTCTGTCCTTCTCGATTTCAATTGTGAATTTAATTGATTCCTCTTGATTGTTTAGATATTGAAGGAATCCATCTATAGTGTCTCTTCCATGTTGCCAAATAATGAAAGTATCATCTACATATCTTTTCCACAGTTTGGGTTTAAGTACATATTTTTCTAATGCCTTCTGTTCGAAAATTTCCATATATAAATCAGCTAAAATTGGTGATAGTGGTGAACCCCATGGCCATTCCGAATTCTTGTTGATAAAAGATGTCTTCGAATTGAAATATGTTGTTTCAATACAAAGAGAAAGCATTTCCATAATTGCATTGACGCTTAGTGTAGTTCTTTCACTAAGGGTTTGATCTTCTTCAAGCTTTTTCCTAACTATGATAAGTGTTTTATCTGTCGGAATATTAGTGAACAAACTGGTGATGTCGAAGCTGACCATAACGTCTTCTTCCATGATTTCTTGATGTTTCATTATTTCTATGAAGTGTTTCGTGTTTCTTATCATCGATGTTGAATTACTTTTTAATGGCGATATAATTTTCAGCAGAAATTTAGCCAATTGGTGGCATGCTGAATTTCTTGAACTCTAATTGGTCTTAGAGGAATATTTGCTTTGTGTATTTTTGGTAGACCATATAAATGTGGTGGTTTACTGAAGTGAGGTGTAAGTCTTGATCTAACGAATTGATCTGGAAATTCATTTCGATATTTATAAAGGATTTTGTAAATCTTGTTTTCAACTGTGGTATTAGGGTCCTTTTTTAGTCTTTTATATTTCCACTTATCTTCGAAGACATCTTTTATAAACAAGAATCAAGGAATGGCCATGGGTATCACCACTATCACCAAGATTTTAATGGCCATCTGTTCATTTATATAGCTGGAAATTTTCGAACAGAAGGCATTAGAAAATATGTACTTAAACCCAAACTGTGGAAAAGATATGTAGATGATACTTTCATTATTTGGCAACATGTAAGAGACACTATAGATGGATTCCTTCAATATCTAAACAATCAAGAGGAATCAATTAAATTCACAATTGAAATCGAGAAGGACAGACAACTTCCATTCTTAGATGTACTCGTACATAAACAAAATGGAATCCCAAGAACCACTGTGTATGAAAAGCCAACGAACACAGGACAATATCTACATTTTGAGTCAAACCACCAACTAAACACTAAATTGGGAGTAGCAAAATGTTTATTTGATAGAGCAATAAATATTTGTTGCACTGAAGAAGACCAAAATGAAGAAATAAATAACATCTCGAAAACTCTTAGAAGCAATGGCTACCCCAAAAAGATATTAGAAAAAGCTAAACGAACAAGAGAAAGTCAACCTGAACCAACAGATATAAAACAGACCATGAAAACCTTATGTAAAACGTTTGTCGGAGAAAATGAGAAGAATTGGAAATAGATACAACATAACGACTGCATTCAAAACTCAAGACACTATCAGAGCTAAACTTACAAAAGTTAAGCCTAATAATGAGACACAAAGGACAAAAGAATATGAATTACCTTGCGAGTGCGGAAGATCTTACATCGGAGAAACTAAACGCCCTCTGAATGTACGAATAAAAGAACATCAGAAGCTTCTACGAGTACTAGACAGCGACAAATCCAGGTTAGTCCAACATGCTGTAGATGAGAATCATCGTATAAAATGGGATGAAGCATCAATAATATCCAAAGAAGAAAAACTTGCAAGAAGAAAAAAATCAAAGAAGCAGCATTTATGAAAATAACACCAGATTCCATAAGTGCTCCATCTATAGATCTGCCAAAAGTTTGGACGCCGATAGTTCGATCCAACTTAAAAAGATCATCATATCACAGATGAGTATATAACATTGTTCATTTTTTCTTTCATGACTTCTTTCATATTGACTTTTTGAAAATTGATAATTTTCAAAGGTTTTTACTTTTCTCCTTGATAAAGATAGAAGATGTCTATCGAAACGTCGGAAAATATTACATCCACAATAGATGATGGTAATAGCCCAAATAATCATTCAATAGCCAAGGCACAGCAATAAACATGAAATGGTCACCAGTCGTCGGATGCTTTCCTCTGTCGGTGTATCTGATCAGCATGTCGGACGTTGGGCTTTCCTGTCGCTGACGTGCGTCCAGCTCATAAAACATGTTTGCCAGCGCGAAGAAAGACTTTTGCTCGACGTCTGATATCTGAAGTTTCCTGCGGGTTTCGAAGAAAGCCTTTTCACTCATGATGTCGAAGTTGAACAGGGATGTCGCGTGGATCTTTTGGTCTATTTTTGATGATTGCCTCAATGCATTTTCAGCATTGTTTGCCTATAAAAGCGAAGTGAAATGCGATGTATGTTTGTCTGGCTTCAGTGGTTTCAAGGTACTCTGATGAACTTCACTTGCTGGATCTGGAGCTGGCGGATTTGTAGGATGGCCACTAATATTGCTCCATCATGTGGAAGTTGGCAGAATATTATATGATTATCTATAAGACAGTCAAAGTGTGTGCGAGAGGATTATACATTTTCTCAAAATCATCAATGAATCTTAATAGTCTGAAAACTTGTGGCGAGTCGCGTTAGAGACGGTGGTGTGGGAGAGTCAACCAGCGTCAGCAGTTGCACTAGCCTGTTATACGAGTGAGCTCTACCAGTAGACAGCGAAGTGGTTAATGCTTTTGGCGAATATTTTACGATTCAGTATAATTTGAAACTAGTGGACAAAAAGTTTCTCTTATAGTGCATATGGCACGACTGGAACTCTTCAGAGCTGCTGCACATGTTTTTTTCTACCCTTGTACTCTTTTCGGAGGTTCATGACGTTATAAACAGTATGCCAAATCTAAAAATTGTACGCTAGGTCCGGGACACTTGAAATACCATAATCTTATTAAAAATGATATACCTACTTTCTTCTATTTTATCTGAGTTGGATGAACATATCTGTCACTCAGGGTGGTTCTCGAACTTCTCTCAGAGTGTATTGCCTTTATGTAATTCAAAAGGACGCTACCAATGAAGTAGCTAACTGTAGGCTGATACTCAGATCCAAGTATATTTTCAAAATATTTGAGAAAAATTATGGTCAACAGCTTGTTGATCTATCTTGAGAAAACAATATCCTAACACTACATCAAATATGGATCTGTGACCAGGCAGATCGGAAGTGAGCACGTTGTCGACTTCGTTCAGATATCTGGTGAGGTTGATCTTGATAGGTTTGTGGGCGGTGATATTTTTTCGATATCGCGAAAGCTCGATCTGGCGGACTTGGTGATCTTGTCTCTGAAGATGTAAGAGGCATGGGTAGTACCGTGGCACTGTTCATGATTGATAATACCTATCTCTACCAACAAAAATAAGGGGGTTAAACCGGCATCATCTTTCGGGAGCTATGAACCGGTGTTGGGGACGCCACAGGGCGGCAAATCGGGGTCAGTGATGTTTTGATATCCATTAATGACCTTCCCAGTATGTGGCTGATACCTGCTGGCGGTTTACCCGTACGCTGATGACACGTGCTTCGTTATATCGGAACGAGATGTTGAAAGCCTTTATTCGAAAATACTAGAGGTTATTGAGAGATTTAAATCATGGTGCTCTCAAAATCGCCTTATCACTAACATCGATAAGACCGTCATCATGGAGTTCGGTAGGAAGAGGCAGAATGTCTCCAGTCGTGGAATATATTTCGATGAAACGCCACTTAATTTCCAAGATGAAACTCGTTTCCTTGGAATAACAATAGACCTATTGTTAAACTTTGGCCACACTTGGAACAATTAAATAAGAATCTGAACAAGGCATTCTATATTATTTCCTCCTCAAGACTTCCCTTCCACGTGAATGCCTGTTGACAGCATATTATGCTCATGTCCAGCCCCTGCTCGATTATGGGATCTGTGTATGGGAATGATGCCTGGGCCCATCGGATCTTCGTTCAGCAGAAAGAATAGTGAGGCTCATTTACGATGTTCCATTCAGGGAGACCTGTAGGATGATACACTGAGAAAATATTTATTTGATTTGATACATCCTGCTTTGCCTTAACAAAGGATTTCTTTAAAAATGGTTTTAATAAAAGCTGTTTTTGGGCCAAATAAGGGATTTAGTTAACTTTTTCACTTTTCATGAACTATATCTTTCACACCAGAACATGTCTATTATTGAAATGGAATAAATACTTATTAGAGCCGAATAAATACTAGTTAATTCCAAAGAATGATTTTTCCTACAAAAACATAATAAAGTTTATGTTGAAAAGCATAATTGTATATTAATATTTATCTTCTATTGATTTAAAAAAGCGTTTGGTTTATCATGAATAATTATAACTTTTGAAATCGTAATTCTACAAATTAGGTCAAATAAAGACTTTTTCAGGTCCAAGAGTGTTTTTCTCAGTACAAACAATTTCAATAAGCGCTCCATTATCATGAATTATCATTATTCAATCCTTCGTCTTCAATGTATTATCTAGTAATAAACATTTTGTTGAATCAAACAAAACTTATTCCTGTCAAATCAATGTATATGTTTCTTGTGAGCAATCGAGAACCTACTCGATTTTTACCTGTGGAAATGAAAATACTATAGGTACCTATAGTCAAATTAAAGTCAAGAATTTGAATGAAATATTTATTCTTCGACTCAAATTAACACAAACAACAAAATTCATAACAATATATAAACATAATATATATAAATATATAAATATGTATTTTTCTTGTGCTATATTATATATTATTTAGAAATAGTCTTTTGGGATTAGAGCACGGGATCAGAAATTAGGACTTCATCTATTTTTTCCTATATTAATTAACTACATATGTTTCGGCGTATACTAAGCCTTTTTCAAGTTTACGTGCTACAAACATAGTGACAATCACATCTAAAATGTACAATCAGATTATTAGGGTTTCTTAACATTTCCACATTTTATGCTAGCCTACCTGTCCAACAATTCTCTTAAAAATCAGAAAATTAAAATCATGTTCATTGTGTTGTGAACGCTGTCAACTAGAATCATTCTTCAAATTATCTCTTGTATATGCAGGTTTTCAATTTATCACCTGGAATGCCATCTGTGCATATGTGTGAAATTTGTTGATAGAATATTTTATTTTCACTAGTTCATTTTGGTGATGTTTTCGAATACACTCACAGATGCCACCTCGACACAATTTTGATACCATTACAGAATGTTGTAGTAAATTTTGGATAGGTTTTTCAGGTCTGTTCTATCATTTATTGAGTGTTTTTCTCTTTGAATGTATATCATTTCTTGGAATGTCCTTATTTTGCTGTTGGTTTCTTTATGCAGAATTTTAAAGTTGTCAAAGTCAAATCTATGGTCATTCTCTCGTTCGTGCTTTTAAGGGCTGTGGAATTTTTCGAATATTTATGGCCGTTGATCCTTTCTTTGATGTATTGTGTTGTTTGGCCTATGTAGATTCCTGGACATTCTTTGCATTTCAGTTGGTAAACACAATTTGATATTTTTTCTCGGGGA
>JARTUT010001908.1:0-42524 GCA_030674115.1 Micraspis discolor | reverse complement strand
GCTCTTCTAACGAACTCCCTGTGGCGTCCCAATCTCACATCGGTTTCAATTAATGCGTTGTTGCCACCTCGTGTTGACGGCTATGTGTTAAAGGATGCTGAGGCTGCTCCAAACCTCATCTGTTTCAATACGATTCAAAACGTGTGTCTACGAAAATAATTGGAGCTTCAGATTTTACAATAATGAACTTTTGTCCGCAGAGCCGAACTTCTGTCAGGCGTCACAGAATAGCAAAATGAGGACCATGAAAGAGCCCTTTTGGAATGAAACACGAAGTGATGATGAAATGGAGGCTGATAATGAGGAGACAAGCAATAATGTGTGGATTGAGTGACTAGCAGGTTTTCAAAAGGATGACGACCAGCAGATAGTGTAATGAAAATGTTGAAAAGCATTGTAGGGAAATCCGGAACTTCAACGCTTGTAGTCAAGTGGTAAAACAATAACGAGAATTTGTTCTGAAAAAATGGATGTATTTATTAGTTCCACATTCGATGTTGAATCCCTGACACACACACCAGACTCTTAAATGTGGCTTGGTGCTCATCATGCGATAAACTCTCGAGATTAAATTTTGTGATATTCTTCAATATTCACGAGGCGGTCGGATTAGAGCTGAGAACTATTTGGTTCCCTTGTAGGAGCATGAAGAGACATAGGATGCACTTTGTTTATTCACGGCTGTCATAATATATGGAGATTCCGAGGATCCGCAAGATAATGAGGAATAATACCAAAATATTTTCACAGGTGTGGACTTGAATCGTTTCGTTTGACGTTGTTTTCAAAAAGATGTATTATGCTGATATTTGGTCTATTAGGGAATTGTAATGAACAGACGTTCGAAGTGAAAAACTTGTATTATTGAAAAAATGTAGGAAAGCTTTGACGTGAGGTAATGAGCTATTGCGGCTTGTTCAAAAGTATTTTCTCTACTCTCTATCAGTGTGAAACTGATAAAACGCCATAATAAATGAATATAGAAGAATTCATTGTGATGAACTCCCAAAGGTTGTGATAATGGTGTTTGTGCATCTACTGCCAATATTTTGCTTTGCTCTATCAATCTCATGGATTCAACAAAAGAAAATGTATCTCGATTTTCTGAGATGGTCGAAATTGATCACAGAATTATCCACTTCTTTTGCAGTGAATCAAAATCAGTAGGTTCCACATCTCCTTACATATCACATTCGACAAGTGTTTACAAAAGTGCGCCGTTACTCGGAAAAATTTACATTCTTACGAAAAATTTATATGCACATATATTTTCGCTATGATGAAAAGGAGGACAACAAGTCACAGACAAAAATGCTTTTCAATTGCACCTACAAGGAAGCAAAATAAACCACGAAAAAGAAAAACCAGGATCAAGGACAAAAATCCTTATACAATTATTCTTGAAGGAAGGCAAGGGCATAACAAAAATATCCAAATTTCTGACATACTTATTAAAGAACTCACACATTCTGGTCATAGGAGAATTTCTACCAATGTTAGTTCTGAAAGCCTCACTATGAAGCAGTTGCCTGTTTCTGGTTTGTCTTGATGGCACATGATAATGCTCAAATGATGTTATCCCTGAGGAATCGTAATAGTTCCTCAACACCTTGTACAGAAAGACCAGATCGAAACTATCCTCCGCTGCTCCAAAAGATGTATACCATAACCACTGCGGATGCACCTATTCCCAATGTAACATATTCTCCATTTATCCTAAAGTGAAGGAACCGGATAAACTTATTCTGAAGTCTCTCAAACCGCAACTTATGCAAATTATAGTAAGGGGACCATACAACACTGCCATAACTAAGCTTACTCAAGACGATGGAATTATATAAAGATCTCATTGCTGTCTCAACTTGAAAGTCTCTGCACAATCTACACAGGAAACCCAACATCTTATTTGAAGCTGACATGACAAGATCAAAGTGGGCATGGAAATGAAGTTTGGAGACGAAGACTACACCAAGATCTTTAATTTGCTCCACTCTATCGACGATATTCTGATCCAATTGATATTGATCATAGATCCTAATTTTCCTGGTGCAAGAAATAGAAGCACACTTTTTGTAGTTAATTTTTAAATAATTCTTAGAGGAGTAAAACGAGAACCTCTCGAAATCTTCCTGAATGTTAAGACAATCTTCAACAGAAATTATCCTCCTGAACTAGACAGTGTTGGAAACAGTCACGAATGTCATTGATGAAAATCAAAAACAGCAGAGGACCAAGATGCGAACCCTGGGAACTCCGAGGTAGGATGGCGAAGACAGGTAACCGTTCGCACTGACAAGCGGATTAAGGCCACGAACATAGGAAGACAACCACCTCAAAAAATTCCCTAACACCAATCGCAGCCAACTTCTCCAACAAAACATCATGGTCAACCTTATCGAACGCCTTACTGAAATCCGAATAAATCGAGTCCAGCTGAACTCCATCATCTAAAGCACTGAAAATATATTCGGTATAAATTACCAGGTTGGTTTCAATTTAACGCTTCGAATAAAACCCATGCTGACACTCCAAAATTGACGATCTCACACTGGAAAATAAGATAGCATAAACAATACTCTCAAAACCTTACCGAAAATCGACAATTTACTGATTCCACGGTAATTACTGCCATCACTCTTATCACCTGAATTCTTGTAAATAGGAACTAGCAAGGCAGTCTTCCACACTTTCACACTCATTCATTGGGCATAAAAATATCATGGTTTCATCTTTTATTGGTATGGATGCGCCACTACCACAAGTTTTGCTGATTTCGCTCTTTATTCTACAGCGATTTTCTCTTCTCTGTTGATTTTAATGAAGATCTCTGGATCGAAATATTCTCACGCCATTTGACGCCTTCACTTTGGTCTTAATCTGATCCCAAATTACTCTTTTTCGATATGTGCTCCCACTTGGTCCTAAACTTGTTATTCAATATTGATTGGTATATATTTGGCATGCATCATCTAACAACTCCATGAATATTCAAGAAATCTAGCTTATTTCAAAGCTGAAATTCGAAGATGTCCTGGTTATAAATTTGATGTACTTTTCAAATTTTGTGGACCTGTTTTTAATGCTGTGTGACATATCAGATATAAAAAAAATTTTTCAGGGTGCTGATTTCCACGAAATTTCCCGAGCATATTTGTTTCAGCGTAGTTCAAACATATTCCAAATTATAAATTGAAAAGATGGATATTCTAGAATTTATTCAGGATACCAAATTTCAGATGCTTCCAACTGATGAAATATTTGACGAATTTGGCCCGATAATAAATTTCTGAAAATATGAAAACTCCGACCCAACGCTTTCGATTGATAGATGGTTTGGCCAGCCGGACGCACATACCCAATTTGGCCATGCCATGAGAACATTTTCCACGCGATTTCAAAGTTACATATTTGGGCGAAATACAGGATAGCCTAGTCTACAAAATTTCGAGAACTACTAAAGCATAACAACGTTCCAATACACGTAGAGGAATATTTCGGAAACCTTGTTCTTCTTCGAGTTGCTTGCTCATTCTGAAAATTGCAGTTGTTCAGGCTATCCGAACTATTTATACAGCCATAGCCATGTGCTCTACTTCCCTGTCTTTCTTCGCAGAATTACTCCTTGCTCTATCAACCTCAATATCTCATATTATTCCTCTAACGTAATGTGTTTCATTGAAGTTTGCGATTGTTCACCCTCTATATTACCTCTAATTTTCTCCCCATTCCCCCACAACTATTTCGTTTGGTAGTCAGCGCATTCAACTCACTTTAAGTTTTCTCCGATACCCCATACTTAAATGCATAAAGTCTTCAAATTCCCATCTTCTGAAGAATGTTCATTCTATTTCATATAAATACCCAGGATGCATACGAACTGAAAAATTTCACCTAAAGGTTTAGCGCTAAATCTCTGCTGCCAAATTATAATACCATTATCATGAAATAGCTCTTATCCTCTTGCCAGCTCTATTCTTATTCAACTATTTTCCAATCAGTCGATTGCACGAATTAGTGCCAAGGAATTCGGACTTTACACTATCTCAATTGTTAATTTTTCTAGAATAGATCCACATCGGTTGAGAAATTCTTTGACATTTCATTCATTTCGGAATACCAAGTCAATCCACAAACTTAGTAAAGTCTACCCAACTTCGCCAGAAGAAACTCAAAACCGCACAATGAAGTATAACTCCAATAATTTCAAAGTAACTATCGGAATCATTAATTGCAGGAATGCAATTTCTATATTCTTCGACTATATCAATATTTTATATCACTGATACAACATTTCAGGGATAACAAATATATGAGAAGGATATTTAAGCAGTTATTGAGGAATGAAACAGCATAACTAGTCAAGCATTCGGCTCAGTAAAAACCTGTTCAAGATATCTGGAGACTCAATATATTTTGTAAATATCAATAGCAAACTTAATTGCATATACTACCGTTTATATTCACTCAAATTGATCATACATTCTTCATCTGGAACTCTAACTCACGCTCGCAAAATGTTTAACAGTTGCCAAATTGAAAAATATACAACATAATTGAACTCAAACCCTACTGAATATAAAGAAAACATAAAAATAGTTTCGGTTGTCTGAAATGGAAAAGATATAATGAAGAAAGCTTGGAATTATTATGATTATATAGGAAATGTTCAAAGTTTCACACTGATGCTTCATTAAATGTTCTGCTGAGGTGTCAACTGTGTCAACTCATGCTGAGATGATAAAAGCATATAGGAAGAAAAATTAAGATATAACAATCAGAATATCGACATGTGGATTTAATGGGGACTATGAATTAAGTGGTAACCTAAATTTTTGAACAATATATTTGAATTTATCAATTATAATGATCAGACCTTTCAGCCAAAAAATAAGCATATCATCTACATGCTTGACCATTTCAATATACAGAGTGACCATTTGAAAACGAAACAGACGAGATTACAGACGAAATAAATTTTTCGATAGAAATGCTCGGACAGATCGATTTCTGTTTCAAGGGGACAACTCAAGATGTAAATTACGGACGCATAGCGCTTCAACCCTTGCTACTACAACCCTCACCCTCTAATTTTGAATAGGAAAGATGGGGTGAATGATATTTCATTTGAAAGGCATTTTTATACTGATTTCAACACAGTAACTGTTTTTTCATTTTATGCATTAGTTCTCGAAATATTCTCAACTAAGTATTTGAAAATGAAGTGGTGTTTTCATGGCACTTGTAGAGTATTTTTGTGAAAAATCGACATTTTGAGCTTCAAAACAAGTTTATACTCAACAACCAGAAAAACTCAATGTTTGGGCTGGAATATTTGGTCGGCCCGTTCTTTTTACCTAATCATACTGGAGATATGTATATAGACTTATTGAAAAATCACATTGATCCAATTTTGACAGAAATTATTGAAAACAATGCTGGAAATTATGTGGAAGATCAGATTGTGTTTCAGCAGGATGGAGCTCCTCCACACTACGCCTTTCCAATTCGAGAATATCTGGATCAGAGATTTCCGAATCGGTGGAGTGGAAGAAGGGGTCCCACTGAATGGCCAGCCAGATCTGTCGCCACTAGATTTCTTTCTTTGGAGCCACTTGGAAATTAAAATTTACTCTCCACAGCCCAATTCCATAGAAGATTTAAGAAGACGTATAGTGAACGAATGTCGTCAAATCACTCCAGAAAATCTGGAAAATGTGCGCCATCGTTTCGAACAAAAATTGTTTCATTGTATGGAAGCTGATGGTGAACAATTTGAATATTTAATTAATTGATGTGAGATTCTGTTAAATTATTCACTTTAATTCAAAGTGTTTTATTTCTTAGATCAATACTTCAAATCGTTCTGATACCGTACAGTTGGAGAATGATTTCAGTTAATAAAACTGCTAGTCGAACATCTAGTCGAACGTTTAGTAGCATTAACACGTACGGTATGACTACATTTGCCCAGTGGTAGATGTTTTTCAATTTCAAATACAAGTACGGAAATTTTTGTGTTTCGGAAGCACGAAATGTTGATTATTCCCAAAAAATTAATTTAAGTGATAAAATTAACTAACGCATGAATGTTTTGAGAACTAATGCATAAAATGAAAAAACAATCACTGTGCTGAAATCAGTATGAAAATGCCTTTTAATTGAGGTATCACTCACCCCATCATCTCTATTCAAAAATTGAGGTGGGGTTGTAGCAAAGGGTTGAAGCGCTATGCATCCGTAACCTACATCTTAAGTTGTCTCCTCGAAACAGAAATCGACTTGTCCGAGCATTTTTATTGAAAAACTTATTTCGTCTGTAATTTCGTCTGTTTCGTTTTCAAATGGCCACCGTGTAAAATAATCATATATTATTATTTTATTATTGGTTGATAAAAACTAATTTTCTTTCATTATATAAATGCTGGTTAAGGACTGCTAGCGACAGGTCTGAAGTAAAACTCTCAGAGTTAATTCACTGTTTACATGTATAATACAAGTATGTCGTAACCATTTCAAAACCGATGCCTGCTAGAATGGAATCTAACTGAATTGATTTACAACTTAGTTGCTACTGTGCGTCGCAAGAAAAAAGAGGTTTAGTTGAGGAACTGAGGGAAAATAGGTTATTTCTGAAGAGTCCAACAAGTTCAATTCATAATTTATTATTGGCAGATTTGTGGTACAGAATTCCTATAATGAAATGAATTAACCTCTGAAATTTCATACTTTCCTAAGATCAATTCGCAATGTATAATTTTCTCACCAGAGTTTCTGAAACCATCTCATTATTTTGTTTAATTTCAAGAATGTTTAATTTCAAACATACTTTGAGAATCTGATCAATTTTGAGAGAAATTAACGAATTTAGAGGAGGTGTAAGCTTGATGAAGAAACAACTTCTCCATGAATTCTTCTACTATTCACCATAAAAAGGAGAATGAAAACAACCGATGTTCAAAGAGTTCTCTCCTCTTTCCCGTTTAACTCCCAACCTTTTCCCGATTTCTACAAAATTTCTGAACAGGCAGGTTTGGGAATGTCTAGTTAAAAGGAACAATTTTATTCAGCTATTCTTCGGACCCAAGTTTCAATATTGATAATTAGGTTCAACTGATATTCGAATGTTCGGTCATCCAAGCACTATAACAAGGATCGTAATTTGCCGTCAAAATATTTCAGTCGATTTGAATATCTCATTCGATTTACACTGCTATCACTTGTTTGGACATCTGTGAAAAGGTTCGCCGCAGATCTGAGCTATCAAAACACACTGTTGAGATAGTGATTTTTGAAAGCGCACGCTCACCGGTAATACTACAGCAAGTTGTGACGCAGCTAATACAAGGTCCGGCAGATAAACCTCCCATATAAAGGAAGCTAAAGAAAGCAAAGTCAAATAAGGTAGGACATTTCTTTTTATACTAAGAAAAAGTACAAATTCTGCAATTTTACAAAATGGACCATTCTCAGGGTCTACCATTAGTCATACTTTTAAATGAAACATCCCTTAAATGGCTTCCTTCACTGTCGAAAAAACAATGTGACTCGTTCCCATTCAGAAAATGGAAAAAATATATTGAATATCTAATTTTAAAAACATATTTTTAACAATTTTGTGAGTTGACAAGTTGGAAAGTTTTTGCACCATTCTGTATAACTGACAACTAAGATTCGAAAACAGTGAAGAAAATCAAATTTTCATTCAAGTTCAATTCAAATTTCGAACAGAAACCTCGAATATTAAGTGAAATATAGACATATTTTGCATAAATAGTTTCTATAATGTTTGACCCGATATGAATTATAATGAAATCAATCGAAACCAATTCCAGAAAATGTTCTTACAGGAACCTTTTCCATCAGATGAAATCTAGACTGAATTGAATCATAAAATTCCAAGAGAATCTTCAGACACCTATAAATATCTCAATATTCCATAAGTCTTCCCGCCATTCAGCACCATTCAAGTTCAGAACGAGGAGATAAAAAAATGGAGGGACGGAAGACATTGTTTTCTGTCTCAATTTTACGACTTCCTTAACCTTTCGGGGTCAAGCTGCTGGATAACAATAGCACACTTCGCCCTCCGGTCGTCTGGGGAAACACTTTGGCCAAGGTATCCATCGAATGGTCTCCACAGACCGATACTGCCAGGTCCTATCACATTTCCCAGTGTTTTAAACAAATTTTCAGCCCGGCGCGTTTCGCGGAACAAAACGGGATGTGAGAATTCAGGCCGAAGAATTCCGGGAACCGATTTTCTGGTCAGATAATTCGGTCGGCTCAAGTGTTAGGACGTCGTTTTGATAACAAGATATTGTCGGTTACCCTCTACGAGGTACATTCGGCTTTATGGTTTTCCATCTCCTTTGTTTCCACAGAAACTTGAACGTTATTCGGCATTCTGGTGATTGGGTCCTGATAGAATGAGTGTATGCAAATTTTACTTCTTATACGGTGAAAATAGGAATTTGGAGCAAGCATATGACGTTGGTAGATACCTGCACTGAATTTATTCAGAACTTCCATGATGATTGTTGTGTACGTTACAGTGTTCTTTGTAATTCCAATAAATAGCGGTGGAACTTGCATTTACCATTGATTAATAAAATTCTATAAGGTATATTGCCATTAACATATGTACAACCGTAATTTATATTGCATTATGATGAAGAAGGAAGTCTTCCAGACCACACAGTAATTGCGCACTAATTACATATGCGTGTATGACAATGCGAAAAATTCAAACAGTTCAAACAACATGATATAACAATAATAATGTGTTTGACATCGTCCTCGGCCCAATGACAATGCTGTATTGCTTTTCGGTAACACTGGGTTGTGCACGGTGTCAAATTTCGGAATCTGTTCGAGATACATCATATTGAATTGTCCGCACTTGCGAAATATAAATAAAATCGTGAAAACGGAAAACAAGAACAAAAGGTAAATATTATCTTATCAAGATTTTACCATTTTCAGGTTTCAAGGATTTGCAAATTGAATTTCCTGAAAACCCTGGACGGACAACTTTTAAGATTTTAGTTGACTTGAGAACTCGTCCTGATTCAATTCACTGGAGATTAACTCGATAAGATCCCCAAATTCAATATATTCTCTGGAGAAAGGAGAACGATTAACTTGTTCAAATAAGGCAGCTTTGATATTTAACAAGATGTTAAGGTCGTTCGCCAATCCTACAAAATCGAAGAAGAATTTCTGAATTCATCCGTATGTGAAGTTCGGAATGTAAGTGAACATTAGGATTTGTAGTTTAACTCAGAATGACAAGCTAGTTTTCTTCCTTTACGAATAGTTATTTCCTCCAGTTATTTTTCAGGTTTTAGGCCTTCGTTCTCAACTTCTCAAAATTCGATCTCGTTCAAAAAACATCTTTGAATTGCACACTAATTTCGTGTAATATGCCGTGAGTTGCACTCAGCTGCAGAATGAAAAATCTTGGAAGTTTTATAAGATATTGGAACTATCTTTCTCAAATTATTTTTTTTAGGTTATGGAAAAACTTGATGGCTCATTTCTTGAGCAGGTCACTGCCGTCGAATAGGAATATTTTGCGCTTATCGCCCAAGTAATGAATTGGCAGCAATATTGAAGAACTGATATTGGGACTAACTATCAAGTAATCGACAGTTTGGTACAAAAAAATAATGAAAGAACTAAAAACGTATCAGTATAGTTACTGAAGCAGTAAACAAACTTGCAGCTATACTCTACTCTTATTTGAATTCAATTCCTATAAAAATCATCAAATAACCTAGTAAAAATTATATATGTTAGTGTGGAATTTTATTTTTGCGATATCCACAACCTCTTTTCGCTCTTACAACCAACAACGTTTCAAGAGATACATCCAATCGCTTTCGAGGTAAAATTCGCTTTTGAAAAGCAGAAAATATTAGAAAATATTCAGTTCTTAGCAAGATCTATAGAACTCTGATAATAAATCAAATTTGCACTTATCTGTGGTTTGAAAGCTGCTTCGAATGAATTTGAATAGTTGGCCTTAGAACTTACGGCAACTCAGTTTATGGAGCACTGATGGGGTGAATTCCGCCTTGATTTTTCTTACTGTTGGTTTCTCTCATTTTTATCTACTGATTCTCATTCGCACAGCATGTTAGACCAACTTCTATCGACCTAACACTTGAGTAAGCATCTGATATTCTTTCATCCTTATTTTCAAGTAGAGCTTTGTTTTTCGATAGATCTTCCGCATACATGATATCTCATATATGCAATTCTTTGTTCTTTGGTTAACACTTTCGACTTCTATATTAATAATTCTGTCAAGGGGTACGGTAGACTGAATCGAAACCTTATATGAATAACTAGCTGACCGTCAAATGTTGTTTTGCCATGTATGTTATTTCTAGGAAACATTTTTATAGGCAAATAAAAATAATTACCAACCATAAAGTATATTTTTAAAATTTATGAGATTCGTTTGGCATTGGCAGCAATGAGCCCACTTTGTGATAAACTTGGCCTTTGATTTCAAACGTGAAATTAAATTGTTGACCGTTTGCTGCAACATTGCTGACTATTTCTGTTGCTCCAAACGATATCAGTTGAAACATGAATTGAATGTGGAATTGACTTCAGGAACAGGCTAGAATCTGGATCAGTACCAATAAGTAAACCGTGCAATGGCTCAGGTGGTGTTTCAATTTCGGTTAGTTGTACTTTTCCTGATGGGCAACACATTCCAAGTGGCTCATTTTCAAATTTAAGTGCATGACAACGCGGGCATTCCTTCTCCAAAGTACCAATAACCACTTTGGAATGAGCATAATATCAACATCAGGCTGGTAGTGTTATGCAAGTCGAAGAAATGAATTTGACGTAAATGCTCGATGAACTTGTTGGCGTTGTTGATCAATTCCTCTATGTCTGTCGACTATGAGTCTGCGAGTTTCTCTTCGTTCTGTTTCTTTGTTGATTTTGTTCATCTCGACCTCTTGTGATCGTTGTCCGTAACTGCGACATTCTCACGCAAATTTGCATTGTCTTCTTGAATTTGTTCGCTTGATCTCCGTGCTTTAAATCTCGCACGGCTGAAACTGGTCGTTCGACGACTCAAATTGGCCTGCGCTTTTTGGCATTGCTGACTGTACGGATAAAAATTTGTTTATATTTGATAAGCTTTATCAACTGTTAATAAATGATTTTATTAACATGACATTCATTGACATACATTAACATGACATACATTGTGATGGCCGACAACTGTGGGGGTGAGAAAGAAAGGAGACCGGCTTCGTTCTCATCCCTACTTCGTGCTGTTTACTGGGTCAGAAATGACACCTGTAGACATCTGGCGGGATAACTAATTAAATGACGATTGATCAGTTTTCGACCGAAGAGGAAAATGATTAAATTACTAAATACTAAAATGGCTATTAAAATATATAGAGTTGATCGTAGAAGGGTGAAAATTAAGGATTGTATGTATTTTTGTATGTTGTATCATTAAAAAATTGTAATTAAAAATTTTGTCTAAAAAATAAAAAAATTGGGGTAGACTACCTAACATTTAGGTGGATGAAAAATAGATGTTGGCCGATTCTCATAGATACCGGATAAGCACAAAAATTTCATCAAAATCGGTCAAGCCGTTTCAGAGGTTCGATTACGCACCCGTGACAGAAGAATTTTATATATTAGAAGAATAAAACATCAAAAATATCGATCATGAGTCGACAACATACAGGGTGAGTCTTTGACCACTGCGTTAATTTTAACCATAGATTCTTGACATCAAAAGAAACATTTTCTTCCTATAACATTTTCCAAATTTGGCCCCGTTCAAAAGATATAGGGTGTTGAAATTTCATAAAATTGCATTTTCACCTGTAATATTCAAACGACAATATCAATTGAAATGATCTCTTGTAGAAGGTTTTTGATAGCAGTCAGGCATATTTTGGCATCAATAGATTTATTCCATTTCTTGTGGGTTTCTCACTACTACTCTACAGATTGGTTAAATTGCATGAAAAACAAATATCGCTTGAACTAAAGGTCCGTATCTCGTACTTCCTGGAATCATTAGTCTTTTTGCATATAAAATCATTCCTCATCTTTCCTCCTAAATTGCACCATTCTTGAGATATTTGAAGTTGAAAGGAATTAAATCGATATAATTTTGTCCAAATTTTCTGATTTTCCCAAATCCAACTCTGTGCTGAAATTATGCAATAACAAGATTTGTTCAATGTTGCCATATTTTATGTCTATATTAAATATTTCTTCAAAGGATGAAATCTCTTCCTCTATGGTTCCACCACTAAAAACTAATAGATGAAATTAACCACTGAACAATTTTTGTCTTACATTCACCACAAAATCTAAATTGCCATTTGCTGTATTCATTGTTAGTGATGTCTAGCACCTTGTTTAATATTTAATCCAGAATAATATCCATAATAAATAAAGAAAAAGTTTTCCATCGCTCTTCGGTATATTTTGACCTTTGAAATAGGTGAAGTATTTTCTGTCAGGACCTGTTAAATTGAAGACTTGTCTTTATGAAGAGCTGGTTTTTATAGCTTCAGGCTTTCAGGGTTCATCAAATTATATATATTCTAACATAGGAATGCTGCAAATTGAGCTCATATGAGTTTTAAAAAACTTCAGACCCAGTCTCCTAGATTTGTTTTATACCTTTATTATCTTTATTTCATACACCGATTCAACCTTGTTCACAAACTTAAGAGATAATAGAATTTGACTTAGTTTTAATATTTCTGAATCTTTGTTATGATGCATCGTTAATTAAAATTCAATCAATATTGAAACTGGAAGATATAAGCTCATAAACAAGAAAGATTAGAATAGAATGCAATTTCTGACCATAATCATTTCATACTGAATTGAATAATTTAAAACTATCAATATTATCCCTAAAAATCTTTCCACTTTTTTTGAAGATACAAATAACTTTTGACAGTTTCAAACAGAATCAAAACAACAAGGAACCACAGAATACTTTTTTATTTGGAACTACCCACCACAGAGACGTTATAATATTTTAATGTGATAATAATATACTAATTATTATAATTATAATTATAACTAAAGATCAATAATAGTTACAGATATTATCTTTCATTTAAAAACATTGCAAATATTAATTTTTTCTCTCCTGGGGTTCGTGATAAATTAATATTCTATGGTAAGGTATTAAAATTTGACATAATCTATGAATAACCATTATTCAATATTTATGTTCTTGTTTACGTTATTTACTCTGATTATAAAAATCAGTAATTATAGTCTAAACAGAATAGATTCATATTAATGATTTAAAAAAATTTTTATCCAAGAACACCTAGTTGATTTTTCAAAATCAAATTTAGATATTTCTTCAAGAAAGTATAATTGCACACCTAAATCTGGAAATACTTGTAATCTATCCAGGTAAATTGTTATTGGGATTCAGTACAGAAAATACCTGTTCACTGGTCTCTGTCGAGGAGAAGAAACTTCAGAAATATCAGTGTTTGGAAAATCATAGATGATTTTTTCTGGGTTTGAGTGAAAGAAAGCACAGTGACAACCTCTTGCATTGGAAGTTTCATAGAAATGATGGTTATCATGATTTAGAAATTTTAAGAAGAAAATTTCAAATGTATGATGATAACACCAATATTTCTGAGGTTTTTGGAATTTCTCACTAGAAAGGCATGGTTTATAATCTTGAAGTAGAAAGAAAATATAGTAGAACAACAAAAATCTATGTTTATGGTGTTGAATTTTTACCAGAAAATAAGTATTTTGTATCTTCCTTCTGGATATGGACCTCATCGGATGAAACATGAGTGAGTGAATCATTACTTAGAGGAAAATAATGTTTTAAACAATTCAGATTCAATAGTGAATGCTGTGGAAAGTATTTTCATTCAAACTAAACTGGACTACAGAGTATTTGCCCAATGTGAAAACTAAAAATGCTTATATTTTTGAACGCAGCTGAATTTGGAAACCGTAATGGAAAAAGTGTTTCATTTGATCTCAAGAACCTATGGTTAAAATTAACGCAGTGGTCAAAGACTCACCCTGTATATCCGCAAAATTCGGATTATGGAGAATTTTGAATTCCGATGGCACTGACAAACAAACCGCTGTCGCCATCTTTAGTAGTTCACCATCCACTCACTATGCGATCAACGCCAAAATCTTACTTTTTACTGGGTTGTCATCAATCCATAAATAAATGGAGATCAGTGCGTTTCGCTGAAATATTGTTTTTGACACTTTTGAGATAAACTCTTTGAAAGATGTTTCTTCATTTTCATGATATACTCTTTGTTATGTGTTTTTCTTTAAACCTGATATTGGCCGATTCAACTACAGAAAAAAATTTTAGCCATAATCATAAGTGTTGAAGTTCAAATGTCAATGTCATTTAGTTTCGCAATGTGATATATTCGTTTGAAATAGTTTGAATTACGCACATCATTTCGAAAATCGTAAGTACCTATTTCACTGTACCTACTGTTTCATTGGTATTGTCACTGTCTTCGTTTGATATTATTTGTTTGATATCTACGTCATTTTGTTAACAGCCGGATCTCCTTGCACTTGGCAAACATTGCCACAATTGTGGAAAGTGGATGCAGCGAAGGGCTCTTCGTAAAGATGGTGAGTAGTATTTTAGTATGGAAGTAGGCAGGTTGTGTTTTTAAGTGAATTTCGTTTTGTTTTCTTCTTAATGTGTGGATTGTAAGATTTTCTGCGTTTAAATAAAATAAGTACTTATTTATTACATGCAATTTTTGTAATGGCAAAATATTTGTAAGAAACTGCAAACAAATGTAAATGTGCAGTAGATGTGTGGAATGCGACAACATTATACTCGGTAAATAACAATAAATGACCACATGCATAGCTTGTGTTGAGTTGCTATCAACATATACAGAAAGAGACACGATTTTTGCATCGTTTTTTCTGATAACGGAATAGACTCCTTCATGCGCAAGTTCCACTTGAGCTCGGATGGTTCTTATTAAAATAATTGTGTAATATATTTTGCAGATAATTTCAATTATTGCGAGTGTTGTGGCTTAGAAACAATTGAGTTAAGAATAAACAAGGCTCGGGCACTATCAAACCTTTTTCCTAAAAAGCAAAAAGCTGCTTCTGCTGTATCAAAAGATTTATTTGATGACTTTCAGGTATAATAGTGCAGGTCTCTGATTAAAGTAAAATAAATATAGAGGTGGGAGGATATACCTACACCTACATACATTCAGTTATAGTTATTATCATTTGAATATTTGTCTGAGAATAAAAAAATATATTTCTCTTATTGAACTCAGTTAGCTCAGATGGTAAGAGCGCGACAATGGAGAAGTCGAGGATGTAGGTTCAATTACAGCTAGCCGAGTTCCAGCCGAGTTTTCTGTGAGTAATTCATACCTAGGAATGTAGACATAGCATTGAGGTCAAATTACTCAATAACATCCAGAAGTATCAACTTATGTTTTTGCATTTGCCACATTCACCCCAGGGGTCTGTAGGTACCAGTGGCGGCTTGTCCTATGAGGCAGATGAGGCAGTGCCTCATCAAAAAATTCTGAACCGTATATTTCTTCATTCCCTTCATCATCACTTTTTCATCAATATCCCAATCTCACGTTCCTTGTATATTCATAACAAATCAAATCCTCTTTGAATAAACGGTTCGAGGCATGCCTAGCGCAGGCTTCTGACTGAATTAGCGTGTCATACTTCGATGACCTACGAGAACGTAATGGAGAGCCGTTCTAGGATTAATCAGAGGCTGGCCTCTGCGCGATCTTAGCCGATCTGAGATCGTTTCGTTTCTGCGATGTCCAACGGGTTATCTGCATCGAAGCGATGAGAACATATCTACGGCTTTGAAGGCGGCTTCTCGAGGAATTAGAGGCTGGCCTCAGGTTTTTATTCCAGTTAATTGGGAAGCGAAATAGAGAAATAGGTTAGTTTACTTTGTCGAGAAATTGCGCTCTTCTAACGAACTCCCTGTGGCGTCCCAATCTCTCACATCGGTTTCAATTAATGCGTTGTTGCCACCTCGTGTTGACGGCTATGTGTTAAAGGATGCTGAGGCTGCTCCAAACCTCATCTGTTTCAATACGATTCAAAACGTGTGTCTACGAAAATAATTGGAGCTTCAGATTTTACAATAATGAACTTTTGTCCGCAGAGCCGAACTTCTGTCAGGCGTCACAGAATAGCAAAATGAGGACCATGAAAGAGCCCTTTTGGAATGAAACACGAAGTGATGATGAAATGGAGGCTGATAATGAGGAGACAAGCAATAATGTGTGGATTGAGTGACTAGCAGGTTTTCAAAAGGATGACGACCAGCAGATAGTGTAATGAAAATGTTGAAAAGCATTGTAGGGAAATCCGGAACTTCAACGCGCTTGTAGTCAAGTGGTAAAACAATAACGAGAATTTGTTCTGAAAAAATGGATGTATTTATTAGTTCCACATTCGATGTTGAATCCCTGACACACACACCAGACTCTTAAATGTGGCTTGGTGCTCATCATGCGATAAACTCTCGAGATTAAATTTTTGTGATATTCTTCAATATTCACGAGGCGGTCGGATTAGAGCTGAGAACTATTTGGTTCCCTTGTAGGAGCATGAAGAGACATAGGATGCACTTTGTTTATTCACGGCTGTCATAATATATGGAGATTCCGAGGATCCGCAAGATAATGAGGAATAATACCAAAATATTTTCACAGGTGTGGAGTTGAATCGTTTCGTTTGACGTTGTTTTCAAAAAGATGTATTATGCTGATATTTGGTCTATTAGGGAATTGTAATGAACAGACGTTCGAAGTGAAGAACTTGTATTATTGAAAAAATGTAGGAAAGCTTTGACGTGAGGTAATGAGCTATTGCGGGCTTGTTCAAAAGTATTTTTCTCTACTCTCTATCAGTGTGAAACTGATAAGAACGCCATAATAAATGAATATAGAAGAATTCATTGTGATGAACTCCCAAAGGTTGTGATAATGGTGTTTGTGCATCTACTGCCAATATTTTTGCTTTGCTCTATCAATCTCATGGATTCAACAAAAAGAAAATGTATCTCGATTTTTCTAAGATGGTCGAAATTGCTCACAGAATTATCCACTTCTTTTTGCAGTGAATCAAAATCAGTAGGTTCCACATCTCCTTACATATCACATTCGACAAGTGTTTACAAAAGTGCGCCGTTACTCGGAAAAATTTCACATTCTTACAAGAAAAATTTATATGCACATATATTTTCGCTATGATGAAAAAGGAGGACAACAAGTCACAGACAAAAAATGCTTTTTCAATTGCACCTACAAGGAAGCAAAAATAAACCACGAAAAAAGAGAAAACCAGGATCAAGGACAAAAAATCCTTATACAATTATTCTTGAAGGAAGGCAAGGGCATAACAAAAATATCCAAATTTCTGACATACTTATTAAAGAACTCACACATTCTGGTCATAGGAGAATTTCTACCAATGTTAGTTCTGAAAGCCTCACTATGAAGCAGTTGCCTGTTTCTGGTTTGTCTTGATGGCACATGATAATGCTCAAATGATGTTATCCCTGAGGAATCGTAATAGTTCCTCAACACCTTGTACAGAAAAACCAGATCGGAAACTATCCTCCGCTGCTCCAAAAGATGTATACCATAACCACTGTGGATAGCACGTATTCCCAATGTAACATATTCTCCATTTATCCTAAAGTGAAGGAACCGGATAAACTTATTCTGAAGTCTCTCAAACCGCAACTTATGCAAATTATAGTAAGGGGACCATACAACACTGCCATAACTAAGCTTACTCAAGACGATGGAATTATATAAAGATCTCATTGCTGTCTCAACTTGAAAGTCTCTGCACAATCTACACAGGAAACCCAACATCTTATTTGGAGCTGACATGACAAGATCAAAGTGGGCATGGAAATGAAGTTTGGAGACGAAGACTACACCAAGATCTTTAATTTGCTCCACTCTATCGACGATATTCTGATCCAATTGATATTGATCATAGATCCTAATTTTCCTGGTGCAAGAAATAGAAGCACACTTTTGTAGTTAATTTTAAATAATTCTTAGAGGAGTAAACGAGAACCTCTCGAAATCTTCCTGAATGTTAAGACAATCTTCAACAGAAATTATCCTCCTGAACTAGACAGTGTTGGAAACAGTCACGAATGTCATTGATGAAAATCAAAAACAGCAGAGGACCAAGATGCGAACCCTGGGGAACTCCCGAGGTAGGATGGCGAAGACAGGTAACCGTTCGCACTGACAAGCGGATTAAGGCCACGAACATAGGAAGACAACCACCTCAAAAGAATTCCCCTAACACCAATCGCAGCCAACTTCTCCAACAAAACATCATGGTCAACCTTATCGAACGCCTTACTGAAATCCGAATAAATCGAGTCCAGCTGAACTCCATCATCTAAAGCACTGAAAATATATTCGGTATAAATTACCAGGTTGGTTTCAATTTAACGCTTCGAATAAAACCCATGCTGACACTCCAAAATTGACGATCTCACACTGGAAAATAAGATAGCATAAACAATACTCTCAAAAACCTTACCGAAAATCGACAATTTACTGATTCCACGGTAATTACTGCCATCACTCTTATCACCTGAATTCTTGTAAATAGGAACTAGCAAGGCAGTCTTCCACACTTTCACACTCATTCATTGGGCATAAAAAATATCATGGTTTTCATCTTTTATTGGTATGGATGCGCCACTACCACAAGTTTTGCTGATTTCGCTCTTTTATTCTACAGCGATTTTCTTCACTTCTCTGTTGATTTTAATGAAGATCTCTCTGGATCGAAATATTCTCACGTCATTTGACGCCTTCACTTTGGTCTTAATCTGATCCCAAATTACTCTTTTTCGATATGTGCTCCCACTTGGTCCTAAACTTGTTATTCAATATTGATTGGTATATATTTGGCATGCATCATCTAACAACTCCATGAATATTCAAGAAATCTAGCTTATTTCAAAGCTGAAATTCGAAGATGTCCTGGTTATAAATTTGATGTACTTTTCGAATTTTGTGGACCTGTTTTTAATGCTGTGTGACATATCAGATATAAAAAATTTTTCAGGTGCTGATTTCACGAAATTTCCCGAGCATATTTGTTTCAGCGTAGTTCAAACATATTCCAAATTATAAATTGAGGAGATGGATATTCTAGAATTTATTCAGGATACCAAATTTCAGATGCTTCCAACTGATGAAACATTTGACGAATTTGGCCCGATAATAAATTTCTGAAAATATGAAAACTCCGACCCAACGCTTTCGATTGATAGATGGTTTACGGCCAGCCGGACGCACATACCCAATTTTGGCCATGCCATGAGAACATTTTCCACGCGATTTCAAAGTTACAGATATTTGGGCGAAATACAGGATGGCCTAGTCTACAAAAATTTCGAGAACTACTAAAGCATAACAACGTTCCAATACACGTAGAGGAATATTTCGGAAACCTTGTTCTTCTTCGAGTTGCTTGCTCATTCTGAAAATTGCAGTTGTTCAGGCTATCCGAACTATTTATACAGCCATAGCCATGTGCTCTACTTCCCCTGTCTTTCTTCGCAGAATTACTCCTTGCTCTATCAACCTCAATATCTCATATTATTCCTCTAACGTAATGTGTTTCATTGAAGTTTGCGATTGTTCACCCTCTATATTACCTCTAATTTTCTCCCCATTCCCCGCACAACTATTTCGTTTGGTAGTCAGCGCATTCAACTCACTTTAAGTTTTCTCCGATACCCCCATACTTAAATGCATAAAGTCTTCAAATTCCCATCTTCTAAAGAATGTTCATTCTATTTCATATAAATACCCAGGATGCATACGAACTGAAAAATTTCACCTAAAGGTTTAGCGCTAAATCTCTGCTGCCAAATTATAATACCATTATCATGAAATAGCTCTTATCCTCTTGCCAGCTCTATTCTTATTCAACTATTTTCCAATCAGTCGATTGCACGAATTAGTGCCAAGGAATTCCGGACTTTACAACTATCTCAATTGTTAATTTTTCTAGAATAGATCCACATCGGTTGAGAAATTCTTTGACATTTCATTCATTTCGGAATACCAAGTCAATCCACAAACTTAGTAAAGTCTACCCAACTTCGCCAGAAGAAACTCAAAACCGCACAATGAAGTATAACTCCAATAATTTCAAAGTAACTATCGGAATCATTAATTGCAGGAATGCAATTTCTATATTCTTCGACTATATCAATATTTTATATCACTGATACAACATTTCAGGGATAACAAATATATGAGAAGGATATTTAAGCAGTTATTGAGGAATGAAACAGCATAACTAGTCGAAGCATTCGGCTCAGTAAAAACCTGTTCAAGATATCTGGAGACTCAATATATTTTGTAAATATCAATAGCAAACTTAATTGCATATACTACCGTTTATATTCACTCAAATTGATCATACATTCTTCATCTGGAACTCTAACTCACGCTCGCAAAATGTTTAACAGTTGCCAAATTGAAAAATATACAACATAATTGAACTCAAACCCCTACTGAATATAAAGAAAACATAAAAATAGTTTCGGTTGTCTGAAATGGAAAAGATATAATGAAGAAAGCTTGGAATTATTATGATTATATAGGGAAATGTTCAAAGTTTCACACTGATGCTTCATTAAATGTTCTGCTGAGGTGTCAACTGTGTCAACTCATGCTGAGATGATAAAAGCATATAGGAAGAAAAAAATTAAGATATAACAATCAGAATATCGACATGTGGATTTAATGGGGACTATGAATTAAGTGGTAACCTAAATTTTTTGAACAATATATTTGAATTCATCAATTATAATGATCAGACCTTTCAGCCAAAAAATAAGCATATCATCTACATGCTTGACCATTTCAATATACAGAGTGACCATTTGAAAACGAAACAGACGAGATTACAGACGAAATAAATTTTTTCGATAGAAATGCTCGGACAGATCGATTTCTGTTTCAAGGGGACAACTCAAGATGTAAATTACGGACGCATAGCGCTTCAACCCTTACTACTACAACCCTCACCCTCTAATTTTGAATAGGAAAGATGGGGTGAATGATATTTCATTTGAAAGGCATTTTTATACTGATTTCAACACAGTAACTGTTTTTTCATTTTATGCATTAGTTCTCGAAATATTCTCAACTAAGTATTTGAAAATGAAGTGGTGTTTTCATGGCACTTGTAGAGTATTTTTGTGAAAAATCGACATTTTGAGCTTCAAAACAAGTTTATACTCAACAACCAGAAAAACTCAATGTTTGGGCTGGAATATTTGGTCGGCCCGTTCTTTTTACCTGGTAATCATACTGGAGATATGTATATAGACTTATTGAAAAATCACATTGATCCAATTTTGACAGAAATTATTGAAAACAATGCTGGAAATTATGTGGAAGATCAGATTGTGTTTCAGCAGGATGGAGCTCCTCCACACTACGCCTTTCCAATTCGAGAATATCTGGATCAGAGATTTCCGAATCGGTGGAGTGGAAGAAGGGGTCCCACTGAATGGCCAGCCAGATCTGTCGCCACTAGATTTCTTTCTTTGGAGAGCCACTTGGAAATTAAAATTTACTCTCCACAGCCCAATTCCATAGAAGATTTAAGAAGACGTATAGTGAACGAATGTCGTCAAATCACTCCAGAAAATCTGGAAAATGTGCGCCATCGTTTCGAACAAAAATTGTTTCATTGTATGGAAGCTGATGGTGAACAATTTGAATATTTAATTAATTGATGTGAGATTCTGTTAAATTATTCACTTTAATTCAAAGTGTTTTATTTCTTAGATCAATACTTCAAATCGTTCTGATACCGTACAGTTGGAGAATGATTTCAGTTAATAAAACTGCTAGTCGAACATCTAGTCGAACGTTTAGTAGCATTAACACGTACGGTATGACTACATTTGCCCAGTGGTAGATGTTTTTCAATTTCAAATACAAGTACGGAAATTTTGTGTTTCGAAGCACGAAATGTTGATTATTCCCAAAAATTAATTTAAGTGATAAAATTAACTAACGCATGAATGTTTTGAGAACTAATGCATAAAATGAAAAAACAATCACTGTGCTGAAATCAGTATGAAAATACCTTTTAATTGAGGTATCACTCACCCCATCATCTCTATTCAAAAATTGAGGGTGGGGGTTGTAGCAGCAAGGGTTGAAGCGCTATGCATCCGTAACCTACATCTTAAGTTGTCTCCCTCGAAACAGAAATCGACTTGTCCGAGCATTTTTATTGAAAAAACTTATTTCGTCTGTAATTTCGTCTGTTTCGTTTTCAAATGGCCACCGTGTAAAATAATCATATATTATTATTTTATTATTGGTTGATAAAAACTAATTTTTCTTTCATTATATAAATGCTGGTTAAGGACTGCTAGCGACAGGTCTGAAGTAAAAACTCTCCAGAGTTAATTCACTGTTTACATGTATAATACAAGTATGTCGTAACCATTTCAAAACCGATGCCTGCTAGAATGGAATCTAACTGAATTGATTTACAACTTAGTTGCTACAGCGTCGCAAGAAAAAAGAGGTTTAGTTGAGGAACTGAGGGAAAATAGGTTATTTCTGAAGAGTCCAACAAGTTCAATTCATAATTTATTATTGGCAGATTTGTGGTACAGAATTCCTATAATGAAATGAATTAACCTCTGAAATTTCATACTTTCCTAAGATCAATTCGCAATGTATAATTTTCTCACCAGAGTTTCTGAAACCATCTCATTATTTTGTTTAATTTCAAGAATGTTTAATTTCAAACATACTTTGAGAATCTGATCAATTTTGAGAGGAAATTAACGAATTTAGAGGAGGTGTAAGCTTGATGAAGAAACAACTTCTCCATGAATTCTTCTACTATTCACCATAAAAAGGAGAATGAAAACAACCGATGTTCAAAGAGTTCTCTCCTCTTTCCCGTTTAACTCCCAACCTTTTCCCGATTTCTACAAAAATTTCTGAACAGGCAGGTTTGGGAATGTCTAGTTAAAAGGAACAATTTTATTCAGCTATTCTTCGGACCCAAGTTTCAATATTGATAATTAGGTTCAACTGATATTCGAATGTTCGGTCATCCAAGCACTATAACAACGATCGTAATTTGCCGTCAGAATATTTCAGTCGATTTGAATATCTCATTCGATTTACACTGCTATCACTTGTTTGGACATCTGTGAAAAGGTTCGCCGCAGATCTGAGCTATCAAAACACACTGTTGAGATAGTGATTTTTGAAAGCGCACGCTCACCGGTAATACTACAGCAAGTTGTGACGCAGCTAATACAAGGTCCGGCAGATAAACCTCCCATATAAAGGAAACTAAAGAAAGCAAAGTCAAATAAGGTAGGACATTTCTTTTTATACTAAGAAAAAGTACAAATTCTGCAATTTTACAAAATGGACCATTCTCAGGGTCTACCATTAGTCATACTTTTTAAATGAAACATCCCTTAAATGGCTTCCTTCACTGTCGAAAAAAACAATGTGACTCGTTCCCATTCAGAAAATGGAAAAAATATATTGAATATCTAATTTTAAAAAACATATTTTTTAACAATTTTGTGAGTTGACAAGTTGGAAAGTTTTTGCACCATTCTGTATAACTGACAACTAAGATTCGAAAACAGTGAAGAAAATCAAATTTTCATCCAAGTTCAATTCAAATTTCGAACAGAAACCTCGAATATTAAGTGAAATATAGACATATTTTGCATAAATAGTTTCTATAATGTTTGACCCGATATGAATTATAATGAAATCAATCGAAACCAATTCCGGAAAATGTTCTTACAGGAACCTTTTCCATCAGATGAAATCTAGACTGAATTGAATCATAAAATTCCAAGAGAATCTTCAGACACCTATAAATATCTCAATATTCCATAAGTCTTCCCGCCATTCAGCACCATTCAAGTTCAGAACGAGGAGATAAAAAAAAATGGAGGGACGGAAGACATTGTTTTCTGTCTCAATTTTACGACTTCCTTAACCTTTCGGGGTCAAGCTGCTGGATAACAATAGCACACTTCGCCCTCCGGTCGTCTGGGGAAACACTTTGGCCAAGGTATCCATCGAATGGTCTCCACAGACCGATACTGCCAGGTCCTATCACATTTCCCAGTGTTTTAAACAAATTTTCAGCCCGGCGCGTTTCGCGGAACAAAACGGGATGTGAGAATTCAGGGGCCGAAGAATTCCGGGAACCGATTTTCTGGTCAGATAATTCGGTCGGCTCAAGTGTTAGGACGTCGTTTTGATAACAAGATATTGTCGGTTTACCCTCTACGAGGGTACATTCGGCTTTATGGTTTTCCATCTCCTTTGTTTCCACAGAAACTTGAACGTTATTCGGCATTCTGGTGATTGGGTCCTGATAGAATGAGTGTATGCAAATTTTACTTCTTATACGGAGTGAAAATAGGAATTTGGAGCAAGCATATGACGTTGGTAGATACCTGCACTGAATTTATTCAGAACTTCCATGATGATTGTTGTGTACGTTACAGTGTTCTTTGTAATTCCAATAAATAGCGGTGGAACTTGCATTTACCATTGATTAATAAAATTCTATAAGGTATATTGCCATTAACATATGTACAACCGTAATTTATATTGCATTATGATGAAGAAGGAAGTCTTCCAGACCACACAGTAATTGCGCACTAATTACATATGCGTGTATGACAATGCGAAAAATTCAAACAGTTCAAACAACATGATATAACAATAATAATGTGTTTGACATCGTCCTCGGCCCAATGACAATGCTGTGTTGCTTTTCGGTAACACTGGGTTGTGCACGGTGTCAAATTTCGGAATCTGTTCGAGATACATCATATTGAATTGTCCGCACTTGCGAAATATAAATAAAATCGTGAAAACGGAAAACAAGAACAAAAGGTAAATATTATCTTATCAAGATTTTACCATTTTCAGGTTTCAAGGGGATTTGCAAATTGAATTTCCTGAAAACCCTGGACGGACAACTTTTAAGATTTTAGTTGACTTGAGAACTCGTCCTGATTCAATTCACTGGAGATTAACTCGATAAGATCCCCAAATTCAATATATTCTCTGGAGAAAGGAGAACGATTAACTTGTTCAAATAAGGCAGCTTTGATATTTAACAAGATGTTAAGGTCGTTCGCCAATCCTACAAAATCGAAGAAGAATTTCTGAATTCATCCGTATGTGAAGTTCGGAATGTAAGTGAACATTAGGATTTGTAGTTTAACTCAGAATGACAAGCTAGTTTTCTTCCTTTACGAATAGTTATTTCCTCCAGTTATTTTTCAGGTTTTAGGCCTTCGTTCCCAACTTCTCAAAATTCGATCTCGTTCAAAAAAAACATCTTTGAATTGCACACTAATTTCGTGTAATATGCCGTGAGTTGCACTCAGCTGCAGAATGAAAAAACTTGGAAGTTTTATAAGATATTGGAACTATCTTTCTCAAATTATTTTTTTTTTGTAGGTTATGGGGAAACTTGATGGCTCATTTCTTGAGCAGGTCACTGCCGTCGAATAGGAATATTTTGCGCGCTTATCGCCCAAGTAATGAATTGGCAGCAATATTGAAGAACTGATATTGGGACTAACTCTCAAGTAATCGACAGTTTGGTACAAAAAAATAATGAAAGAACTAAAAACGTATCAGTATAGTTACTGAAGCAGTAAACAAACTTGCAGCTATACTCTACTCTTATTTGAATTCAATTCCTATAAAAATCATCAAATAACCTAGTAAAATTATATATGTTAGTGTGGAATTTTTATTTTTGCGATATCCACAACCTCTTTTCGCTCTTACAACCAACAACGTTTCAAGAGATACATCCAATCGCTTTCGAGGTAAAATTCGCTTTTTGAAAAGCAGAAAATATTAGAAAATATTCAGTTCTTAGCAAGATCTATAGAACTCTGATAATAAATCAAATTTGCACTTATCTGTGGTTTGAAAGCTGCTTCGAATGAATTTGAATAGTTGGCCTTAGAACTTACGGCAACTCAGTTTATGGAGCACTGATGGGGTGAATTCCGCTTCCTTGATTTTTCTTACTGTTGGTTTCTCTCATTTTTATCTACTGATTCTCATTCGCACAGCATGTTAGACCAACTTCTATCGACCTAACACTTGAGTAAGCATCTGATATTCTTTCATCCTTATTTTCAAGTAGAGCTTTGTTTTTCGATAGATCTTCCGCATACGCATGATATCTCATATATGCAATTCTTTGTTCTTTGGTTAACACTTTCGACTTCTATATTAATAATTCTGTCAAGGGGTACGGTAGACTGAATCGAAACCTTATATGAATAACTAGCTGACCCGTCAAATGTTGTTTTGCCATGTATGTTATTTCTAGGAAACATTTTTATAGGCAAATAAAAATAATTACCAACCATAAAGTATATTTTTAAAAATTTATTAGATTCGTTTGGCATTGGCAGCAATGAGCCCACTTTGTGATAAACTTGGCCTTTGATTTCAAACGTGAAATTAAATTGTTGACCGTTTGCTGCAACATTGCTGACTATTTCTGTTGCTCCAAACGATATCAGTTGGAAACATGAATTGAATGTGGGAATTGACTTCAGGAACAGGCTAGAATCTGGATCAGTACCAATAAGTAAACCGTGCAATGGCTCAGGTGGTGTTTCAATTTCGGTTAGTTGTACTTTTCCTGATGGGCAACACATTCCAAGTGGCTCATTTTCAAATTTAAGTGCATGACAACGCGGGCATTCCTTCTCCAAAGTACCAATAACCACTTTGGAATGAGCATAATATCCAACATCAGGCTGGTAGTGTTATGCAAGTCGAAGAAATGAATTTGACGTAAATGCTCGATGAACTTGTTGGCGTTGTTGATCAATTCCTCTATGTCTGTCGACTATGAGTCTGCGAGTTTCTCTTCGTTCTAGTTGTCTTTGTTGATTTTGTTCATCTCGTGCCTCTTGTGATCGTTGTCCACTTAACTGCGACATTCTCACACGCAAATTTGCATTGTCTTCTTGAATTTGTTCTCTTGATCTCCGTGCTTTTAAATCTCGCAAGGCTATGAAACTGGTCGTTCGACGACTCAAATTGGCCCCTTTGCGCTTTTTTGGCATTGCTGACTGTACGGATAAAAAAAATTTGTTTATATTTGATAAGCTTTATCAACTGTTAATAAATGATTTTATTAACATGACATTCATTGACATGACATACATTAACATGACATACATTGTGATGGCCGACAACTGTGTAGGGAGTGAGAAAGAAAGGAGACCGGCTTCGTTCTCATCCCTACTCCGTGCTGTTTACTGGGTCAGAAATGACACCTGTAGACATCTGGCGGGGATAACTAATTAAATGACGATTGATCAGTTTTCGACCGGAGAGGAAAAATGATTAAATTACTAAATACTAAAATGGCTATTAAAATATATAGAGTTGATCGTAGAAGGGTGAAAATTAAGGATTGTATGTATTTTTGTATGTTGTATCATAAAAAAATTGTAATTAAAAATTTTGTCTAAAAAATAAAAAAAAAATTGGGGTAGACTACCCCTAACATTTAGGGGGATGAAAAATAGATGTTGGCCGATTCTCATAGATACCGGATAAGCACAAAAAATTTCATCAAAATCGGTCAAGCCGTTTCGGAGGAGTTCGATTACGCACCCCGTGACAGAAGAATTTTATATATTAGAAGAATAAAACATCAAAAAATATCGATTATGAGTCGACAACATACAGGGTGAGTCTTTGACCACTGCGTTAATTTTAACCATAGATTCTTGACATCAAAAGAAACATTTTCTTCCTATAACATTTTTCCAAATTTGGCCCTGTTCAAAAGATATAGGGTGTTGAAATTTCATAAAAAAATTGCATTTTCACCTGTAATATTCAAACGACAATATCAATTGAAATGATCTCTTGTAGAAGGTTTTTGATAGCAGTCATGCATATTTTGGCATCAATAGATTTATTCCATTTCTTGTGGGTTTCTCACTACTACTCTACAGATTGGTTAAATTGCATGAAAAACAAATATCGCTTGAACTAAAGGTCCGTATCTCGTACTTCCTGGAATCATTAGTCTTTTTTGCATATAAAATCATTCCTCATCTTTCCTCCTAAATTGCACCATTCTTGAGATATTTGAAGTTGAAAGGAATTAAATCGATATAATTTTGTCCAAATTTTCTGATTTTCCCAAGTCCAACTCTGTGCTGAAATTATGCAATAACAAGATTTGTTCAATGTTGCCATATTTTATGTCTATATTAAATATTTCTTCAAAAGGATGGGGAAATCTCTTCCCTCTATGGTTCCACCACTAAAAACTAATAGATGAAATTAACCACTGAACAATTTTTGTCTTACATTCACCACAAAATCTAAATTGCCATTTGCTGTATTCATTGTTAGTGATGTCTAGCACCTTGTTTAATATTTAATCCAGAATAATATTCCATAATAAATAAAGAAAAAGTTTTCCATCGCTCTTCGGTATATTTTGACCTTTGAAATAGGTGAAGTATTTTCTGTCAGGACCTGTTAAATTGAAGACTTGTCTTTATGAAGAGCTGGTTTTTATAGCTTCAGGCTTTCAGGGTTCATCAAATTATATATATTCTAACATAGGAATGCTGCAAATTGAGCTCATATGAGTTTTAAAAAACTTCTGAACCCAGTCTCCTAGATTTGTTTTATACCTTTATTATCTTTATTTCATACACCGATTCAACCTTGTTCACAAACTTAAGAGATAATAGAATTTGACTTAGTTTTAATATTTCTGAATCTTTGTTATGATGCATCGTTAATTAAAATTCAATCAATATTGAAACTGGAAGATATAAGCTCATAAACAAGAAAGATTAGAATAGAATGCAATTTCTGACCATAATCATTTCATACTGAATTGAATAATTTAAAACTATCAATATTATCCCTAAAAATCTTTCCACTTTTTTTTTGAAGATACAAATAACTTTTGACAGTTTCAAACAGAATCAAAACAACAAGGAACCACAGAATACTTTTTTTATTTTGGAACTACCCACCACAGAGACGTTATAATATTTTAATGTGATAATAATATACTCTAATTATTATAATTATAATTATAACTAAAGATCAATAATAGTTACAGATATTATCTTTCATTTAAAAACATTGCAAATATTAATTTTTTCTCTCCTGGGGTTCAGTGATAAATTAATATTCTATGGTAAGGTATTAAAATTTGACATAATCTATGAATAACCATTATTCAATATTTATGTTCTTGTTTACGTTATTTACTCTGATTATAAAAATCAGTAATTATAGTCTAAACAGAATAGATTCATATTAATGATTTAACAAAAAATTTTTTATCCAAGAACACCTAGTTGATTTTTCAAAATCAAATTTAGATATTTCTTCAAGAAAGTATAATTGCACACCTAAATCTGGAAATACTTGTAATCTATCCAGGTAAATTGTTATTGGGATTCAGTACAGAAAATACCTGTTCACTGGTCTCTGTCGAGGAGAAGAAACTTCAGAAATATCAGTGTTTGGAAAATCATAGATGATTTTTTCTGGGTTTGAGTGAAAGAAAGCACAGTGACAACCTCTTGCATTGAAGTTTCATAGAAATGATGGTTATCATGATTTAGAAATTTTAAGAAGAAAATTTCAAATGTATGATGATAACACCCAATATTTCTGAGGTTTTTTTGGAATTTCTCACTAGAAAGGCATGGTTTATAATCTTGAAGTAGAAAGAAAATATAGCAGAACAACAAAAATCTATGTTTATGGTGTTGAATTTTTTTTACCAGAAAATAAGTATTTTGTATCTTCCTTCTGGATATGGACCTCATCGGATGAAACATGAGTGAGTGAATCATTACTTAGAGGGAAAATAATGTTTTTAAACAATTCAGATTCAATAGTGAATGCTGTGGAAAGTATTTTTCATTCAAACTAAACTGGACTACAGAGGGGGTATTTGCCCAATGTGAAAACTAAAAATGCTTATAACTTTTGAACGCAGCTGAATTTGGAAAAACCGTAATGGAAAAAGTGTTTCATTTGATCTCAAGAACCTATGGTTAAAATTAACGCAGTGGTCAAAGACTCACCCTGTATATCCGCAAAATTCGGATTATGGAGAATTTTTGAATTCCGATGGCACTGACAAACAAACCGCTGTCGCCATCTTTAGTAGTTCACCATCCACTCACTATGCGATCAACGCCAAAATCTTACTTTTTACTGGGTTGTCATCAATCCATAAATAAATGGAGATCAGTGCGTTTCGCTGAAATATTGTTTTTGACACTTTTGAGATAAACTCTTTGAAAGATGTTTCTTCATTTTCATGATATACTCTTTGTTATGTGTTTTTCTTTAAACCTGATATTGGCCGATTCAACTACAGAAAAAGAATTTTAGCCATAATCATAAGTGTTGAAGTTCAAATGTCAATGTCATTTAGTTTCGCAATGTGATATATTCGTTTGAAATAGTTTGAATTACGCACATCATTTCGAAAATCGTAAGTACCTATTTCACTGTACCTACTGTTTCATTGGTATTGTCACTGTCTTCGTTTGATATTATTTGTTTGATATCTACGTCATTTTGTTAACAGCCGGATCTCCTTGCACTTGGCAAACATTGCCACAATTGTGGAAAGTGGATGCAGCGAAGGGCTCTTCGTAAAGATGGTGAGTAGTATTTTAGTATGGAAGTAGGCAGGTTGTGTTTTTAAGTGAATTTCGTTTTGTTTTCTTCTTAATGTGTGGATTGTAAGATTTTCTGCGTTTAAATAAAATAAGTACTTATTTATTACATGCAATTTTTGTAATGGCAAAATATTTGTAAGAAACTGCAAACAAATGTAAATGTGCAGTAGATGTGTGGAATGCGACAACATTATACTCGGTAAATAATAATAAATGACCACATGCATAGCTTGTGTTGAGTTGTTATCAACATGTGCAGAAACAGACACGATTTTTGCACCGTTTTTTCTGATAACGGAATAGACTCCTTCATGCGCAAGTTCCACTTGAGCTCGGATGGTTCTTATTAAAATAATTGTGTAATATATTTTTGCAGATAATTTCAATTATTGCGAGTGTTGTGGCTTAGAAACAATTGAGTTAAGAATAAACAAGGCTCGGGCACTATCAAACCTTTTTCCTAAAAAGCAAAAAGCTGCTTCTGCTGTATCAAAAGATTCATTTGATGACTTTCAGGTATATTAATAGTGCAGGTCTCTGATTAAAGTAAAATAAATATAGAGGTGGGAGGATATACCTACACCTACATACATTCACAATAGTTATTATCATTTGAATATTTGTCTGAGAATAAAAAAAATATATTTCTCTTATTGAACTCAGTTAGCTCAGATGGTAAGAGCGCGACAATGGAGAAGTCGAGGATGTAGGTTCAATTACAGCTAGCCGAGTTCCAGCCGAGTTTTCTGTGAGTAATTCATACCTAGGAATGTAGACATAGCATTGAGGTCAAATTACTCAATAACATCCAGAAGTATCAACTTATGTTTTTTGCATTTGCCACATTCACCCCAGGGGGGTCTGTAGGTACCAGTGGCGGCTTGTCCTATGAGGCAGATGAGGCAGTGCCTCATCAAAAAAATTCTGAACCGTATATTTCTTCATTCCCTTTCATCATCACTTTTTTCCTCAATAAAAAAATCCCAATCTCACGTTCCTTGTATATTCATAACAAATCAAATCCTCTTTGAATAAACGGTTCGAGGCATGCCTAGCGCAGGCTTCTTTGACTGAATTAGCGTGTCATACTTCGATGACCTACGAGAACGTAATGGAGAGCCGTTCTAGGATTAATCAGAGGCTGGCCTCTGCGCGATCTTAGCCGATCTGAGATCGTTTCGTTTCTGCGATGTCCAACGGGTTATCTGCATCGAAGCGGTGAGAACATATCTACGGCTTTGAAGGCGGCTTCTCGAGGAATTAGAGGCTGGCCTCAGGTTTTTATTCCAGTTAATTGGGAAGCGGGAAATAGAGAAATAGGGTTAGTTTACTTTGTCGTTATTTAGAGGTATCGCGTTTGCTGTGTATCGCGTATGATTATAATCTTTTTTAGGTGAATTTTTTCTGAAATATAAATCTTTTTTATCGAAAGTGACTACCAGATCGCGAAATGGATTCAGCGGGATCTAGTAATACCTAGTAAATCTTTTGAAATTCCTAAGGAACATGTTCAGTGTACCTGTGATATTGTTAATTTTTTAATAAATAAGCAACATTTTTCGACTCCTTCGTATGATGATAAATTATATTTAATTAAGGAAGTTAAGCGACCTGTTCCAGATTTGAGGAAATCTCTAGTGTCTAGTGGTGGGGTCGGTAAATCAAATCGGGGATTCCAAAATACGTGGTATGACAAGTACGACTGGCTTACTGGAAGTATTACTTTGAAAAAAATATTTTGTTGGCCGTGCATTTTATTCTCAGCAACTAATGGAAATTCCGACAGAGTTTGGTCGAAAAGTGGTTTTAGTGATTTGAAAAATTTATCTCGGGGTCTATCGCTACACAATAAAAGTGCTCAGCATATTTCATCTAATTGCAAGCTTACCGTTATGAGAAAGCAAAAACAAAATATCGCCACAGCAATAGACAATGCGCGTCAAATAGAAATTGAAAATTTCAATGCTAAAGTCAAAGAAAATCGACAAATTCTAAGAAGTTTAATAGATATTACGATGCACCTCTGTATGCAAGGGTTAACTTTTAGGGGGCACGATGAATCGAATGAGTCTTTAAATCGTGGAAATTTCAAAGAATTTATTTATTTATTTATTTATTTATTTATTCACATTGGAATACATACAGGCATTCGCCCAGAAACAGTATTCACATATATACAAACTATTTCCAACAAAAGGAAATTCCTAAATCATACATTCACATTATAACAAGAACCTATTATCTAATACCAAATAACATAAAATACCAACCCAAAAAATGAACAAAACAGGCTTACATTAAATCCAAGAATTATCGATCCGAGGCCTCAAGATTGTCTCTGATAGTTTTCTTCAACCTTACCAATGGATCGAGAAAAATATCAACGTTCACACAAAGAGCATTCATTACATGTCGTCATAACTCTATGGAGTGGGGAGTTCTGCGCCGAATTAGTGTTTCTGATAGTGCCATAGAAAGTACCGAGGGATCTCAAACCCACATTTGGAACCCTTAGAGATATAAAATTCAAAATTTCCGACGCCAAAATCCTTCCTCTAATGATTTTACACGCGAATAATACATCCGTAAGCTGTCTGCGATTGGACAAACTCATCATGTTGAATCGGCGTCGAATAATCGTGTAATCGTGATTAACAATGTTTAATTTATTCTTGTACGCTAGATATCTCAAGAACCTATTCTGAACACTCTCCAAGCGCTGTACGTAGCATTTATACCTTGGGTTCCATACAGTGGACGCAAAATTCAACCTACTATGGACAAAAGAATAATAAAGAGTCAGCAGTGTTTTATTTTCCTTGAATTGGACACTATTACGAATAATGAAACCCAGCATTTTATTGGCACTATTCACAATTTTCTCTATCTGCAAGTCGAAAATGAACCTTGAATCCAAAATAATGCCCAAATCTGAAACATTGTCGACCGCCCTGATAGGTCTACCATTTATGGAGTAATCAAAATCCAGAATATTAGTGTTTCTAGTGAAGGATATTCTACAACACTTCTCAAAGTTGAGAAACAGAGAATTCTCCTCACAATACCCCTGGAGTCGCATAAAATCCTGCTGTAACTTCAGGCAATCACCCCATGTCTTCACTGGTCTGAAAAACTTTAGGTCATCAGTATATAGAAGAAATTCAGAATATCGAAAACATGTCCCGATGTTGTTAATATAAATGAGGAACAGCAGAGGGCCCAAATGAGTGCCCTGAGGTATACCTGAGGTGTTCTTGAATGTTCTCGACCTACAACTATTAATAGAAACATACTGGGACCGATTCAAAACGTATGATTCTACCCATCTCAGGAGACTACCACAAATACCTACCTTCGCAAGGCGACGAAATAACAAAGAGTGAGATATCTTATCAAAGGCTTTGCTAAAATCAGTGTATACCGAATCGACCTGAATGCGCGAGTCAAGATTATCTTGAACATTCTCCAGAAAACAAACGAGACTCGTTTCAACACTTTTACCTGGCATAAAACCATGTTGCTGGTCGATGATCAGATTTTTAACTTGGTGAAACATGGATTTATAAATAATGGACTCGAAAAGTTTAGCAAAGGATGATAATATGCTGATAGGGCGATAGTTCTCAACACGATGTTTCTGACCACCCTTGAAAACCGGAACTATAGCCGACACCTTCCACCGACTCGGAAAGACACAAGCGGTCAACGACTTATTAAAAATGATGAACAGCGGTCGCGCCAGGGAATCGGCGCATTCTCTCAAGACAATGGGGGGGATTCCATCTGACCCTGGACCTTTGCACACATTTGCCGACCTCATTGCGTCGATTATTTCGTCAATGGTAATATGTAGTATTGCATTTAAGTTGTTTGCACCGTAACAATTATCAACAAATTCCGGAGTGCGCGAGCTGTCCGAACCCGAAGAAGGTACCACAAAATTTCCCATGAAAAAGGAGGCGAAAGATTCAGCAATCTCAGGGGCCGAAGAAGCGCAATTGTCCCCCAAATACATTTCGGATGGAATTTTACCGTGTTTCTTTTTAGCTGAAATGAAACTGAATAAACGTTTGGAATTTTCCGAAATTTCCGACTCCACTATCCTCGAATAATTCACAAAATCCTTCCTGATAAAGCGCTTGGAAAGTGTTCGCAGCTCTCTAAACTTCCTCAAGTCTTCTCGGTTGCCGTAAATCTTCCACCTCACATGATATTTATTCTTAGATTTTATTAATTTGACAGTTCCATGAGAATAATAAACAGGAAAGTTCAACAGATTCCTAGATTTTAGTACATTTTCAAGCATAATATTATTAAGAATAATTGGTAGTTCTTGTTAGTAAATTTGACACGAATTTAAAAACCTTTTTAGAAAATGACACCAACAGTAAATCGGTATTTTCTGGTACATCTAACACAAAACTGAATTAATTGATTCGGTTGCTTTTGTTGTGAATAAACAAATCGAGGACGAAATTTCATAATCATTGTTTTTTTCTTGGCAAGTTGATGAAACAACTGACATAAGCTGTCATTCCCAGTTATCAGTCATTTTTCGTTATGTAATAGATGGCCAACTTGTTGAGCGCTTCATGGGATTTTATGATGTAAGTTCTGGGCGTTGAAAAGGATTAAAAATTATATTAGGAATACAACTGGACAGGCGCGGCTGAGTAGTATGGCTAAAATTTCGATCGAAAAAGAATTCATAAAATCTCAGGACGAAAATATTTTTATTGACAAGGTTATAGATCATTTCGCTAATCAGAAAAATCGTAGAATTCCATTGATTTACATAAAATTTTAATATTGAGAACTCAATTTAGAATAATTTTCATTTATAACTTTCAGAATCATTCCTATTTTACACTGCCTTTCTAATTTTTTTTATTCAGTGTTAATTTTTACAGAGTTTAGTTTATTTATTTAGAGTTTATTTCGTTATTTTGAAAATTTCCAACTTGATCTGATCCGATTTCCTTCATTCCCATCCCACACGTGGCAGGAATGCTCTACACCTCCACGTTGGTTCTTGCTGTATAGCTGCATAATAATAGTGTTCATATTTTTGAGTAATTTAGTATATCGAAAAATAAGCTCATAATATATTGGGACAATTAAATTTATGGCTTTTTTTGCTGAATAAAATAAAGTAATATGTATATAAATAATTTGAGGATTCATAAAAATTCCAAGCATTAGTGAAGAAAATTTTTTTAATAGGTATATTTATTATGCAACTGACGAAGTAGAGTTCACCATATAAACTTTGTTCGCCACGTAAACCCTATATATATATATATTACATTATTAAAGTTTTTTTCATATGTGCCTCACCATACTATATTATCACGAGCCGCCACTGGTAGGTACTCAGCCTGATTATTAGAAATTCATAAAAATCAATCAAACGTGAGAATGCTATCATACTCCCGCAGAATTATCTATATATTGACAAAAAAATAATTCAGGAGTTATCTCTGACTTGCGGCCTCATGGGGGGGTAAAATAACGGCTCGATGATTATTCAAGCAGATACAAATATCTCGAGAACTAGACATAGAATCGACACGAAATTTGGTATTTATTCCTCTCTCTGAATACACAGAATAACTTTATGACTTACTTCCACTTGCACGGTTATTTACATAACCGATATTAACAATTGAATTTGATTGTTTTGTTAATTTGTTTTTTTTTATTCAGAATGTTCATTTAAAATAAAAATAATTTGTGTAAAAACTTTGGCAGTTTTTATTTACCATATTTATTAAACACTACTAACGAAGCTATATGAATCTATATTAAATATTCTTCGAGAACGGATGACTACAGAAACATCTATCTACATTTTGCAACTAGATGTGTATTGTGATTCAAATTTCACCCGAGCGTAGCCGGGTTTTCATTTAGTGTTCTTATATTTCTTGTACTGAATTTAAAAAAAAGTTGTTTTTTTTTTTGATTGTGCCATATCTGCTTGTGTTGTGTCATTATGTGGTTCAAGTTGATTTCGTCTCATTTATTTCTCATTCCCCAATATCTTTCAGGGATAGCCATTTGTATATTTGAAATGCCAATAATTTCCTCATTTTTATCTCGGTAAGCACTGAAAAATTTTTTTTTTTCTAACGAAGAAAACAATAACTGTGCATTTCAATATGTTGATAAATAAATAATAGTTTTTTCGACAAAAATAAGAAAAGTCTGTTTGATTGTAACAGAATTCGAATATTTCAATAGATTTTAGGGAAATCAGAAAAATAATATTCAAATAACAACTTCGTCACGATAGAAATGTCAATCAATGCTTCATTATTTTCTTGGCATATTTATTGCCTTATGAAAATCAGGAATAACAAGTGAGAGTCTACTATTACCCTTCGTTACATTCTAACAGACCCACTTTCGATAATACCCTCAGAGTAGGATTTTACTGGTTATAATGGACATAATAATACAAATGACAAAAGCTATGTCGAGCTGAAAATAAAACCGAAATCCCTTGTGATTTGGTTTTGAACCCACAAACATATAAGGACGGCGTACGTATCATCCAGGCTTCCTGATTACTTAATATAATTATCCTCATGGAATGACTTCATGGTCTCCATAAAAAATAACGGCAAATTTGGTCACTTCCGTTTGATGATGGCAAAACTGCAAATTAGTGCAAATGTGTGAAACCGAATGAATATTTCAGGAATTATAAGAGATATCAGAATTAAATTTGGAAGATGAACACTGCTATTTGTTTTCATTTTCTAACGATTTTGAATTTTCGATTATACTGGAAGTAATGCCAATTTGAAAATTTGCAATAAATCCCCCTGTATATTATTTTAGTTTTCAATGGAACATTTTAATGCGAGTACAAAAATTTCGGGTTCGAAATTTTTCATTTCAATACCTACCGAGATATTAACAGAAAAGTATCCAAAGAAAGTGAAAATCTAATATACATTGAAGAAAAAACTAATTATAACCGTCAAATAAAACTAAGTGATTTTTAAAACATGCAACGATTTGCACGCCACTGACGTTATTGCGTATGCGCACCCGAATTATGTGAATATAGAGTAGGGATGTGTTCTATGATGTTTATCTGTGTACCGCGAAGCTAACCGCAAACTGTCAGCGTAGTTTTATTTCTCTTTGTCGAGATCAGATGCCGATGATCTTCTGTAGTAAGTTTTGAAATCAATATCTAAAAAGTAACTGTTTTGGGTGAGAGATTTGCGAGAAATACATAACTATTCTAGGTAAGTGTTTATTTCCTCCCAGGAACCGAAATTTTAGTTATTTTTGGTACTTTAACATGAGAGCACGTTTTTGCATTGACTGCTTCCAATAATTCCAACAACATGACTTCTTATCGATTCAATTTGTTGAGATAATGTAATTTTACTATGATTTGTTCAATTTTTGTCTGAAAGAGATCAAGAAGGAGCCTTGTTATACATGCACTTGCACTTTCTTATGTTCTTTCGTTCAATCTGATATAGCTCCTTCCTGAGGACCAAATTATATCCTATTATGAGGCCAAAGACATATGCTAGTTCAAGATTGAGATGCATTACACGATGAGAGATCAAATCATATCCAGTCCCTGGATCGAGAGTACATAATTGGAGCTTATGGCATAACCACCTTGCCATGGAGCACATTCTTCAACTGGAATGAAAATTGGAGTCATCGAATCGCTGTCTGGAACATCATCTGTGGAAATTATACAACCCGTTTCTGGTCAACTTGATAACTATATGTATACCTGATTTAGGCATCTCGTATCTGGCCACCCTCAATGCCAAATTATATACTATTACGAGGCCAAAGACATATGCTAGTTCAAAATTGAGATGCATTCCACGATGAGAGATTAAATCATATCCAGTCCCTGGTTCGAGAGTACACAATTGGAGCTTGTGGCATAACCACCTTGCCATGGAGCACATTCTTCAACTGGAATGAAAATTGGAGTTATCGAATCGCTGTCTGGAACATCATCTGTGGAAACTATACAACCCGTTTCTGGTCAACTTGATAACTATATGTATACCTGATTTAGGCATCTCGTATCTGGCCACCCTCAATGCCAAATTATATACTATTACGAGGCCAAAGACATATGCTAGTTCAAGATTGAGATGCATTCCACGATGAGAGATTAAATCATATCCAGTCCCTGGTTCGAGAGTACACAATTGGAGCTTGTGGCATAACCACCTTGCCATGGAGCACATTCTTCAACTGGAATGAAAATTGGAGTTATCGAATCGCTGTCTGGAACATCATCTGTGGAAACTATACAACCCGTTTCTGGTCAACTTGATAACTATATGTATACCTGATTTAGACATCTCGTATCTGGCCACCCTCAATGCCAAATTATATACTATTACGAGGCCAAAGACATATGCTAGTTCAAGATTGAGATGCATTCCACGATGAGAGATTAAATCCATAGCTGGGCATTAACTCGTTAATACGTTAATCGTTAATTAACGAAGTTAACATTTTGAGTAACGGATTAACTGTTAAGTTAACTTTTAAAAATGTTAACGGACATGTTAACTTCCGTTAATATGCAGAACTCCGTTAATCGTTAATCCAATGGCACGGACCTCGGCGCGGCGCGAAATACAGGTTCAGACAAGTATGTCTCGAGTGACGGGCGTCACGTGGGAGCGTGTGAAACAAAAACAAAACTAGATATATTTTGCCGGCGCGTGTGAGTGAGATAACTGCGACGTATTTTTTTTCGTTTGATCATTTCGTTACTTAGCGCCCATGCTTACAGTGACGCGTGTTTTTTGTTTATTGTTATTATAAATTACTGTCAGTGATCATTTGCGTATAGAGAAGAGTGAATAACTGTAATTTAGTTAGAAAAAGTGTACCGTGCAGTGTAGTTATCAAAACCATATCATGGAAGACATGGACTTGGATTCCAGCGGTCCTGACGAGAATCCATGGCCACATTTGACTGAGTATGTGGAATTTGTATCCAGATCGGGCCAGCAAATACTTTTGCGTGTAAGCGATGCTTGCCGAAAGACACCAAAATAAAAGTTTATGTATCAAGCCTGAATAATTTGAAACAACATGTAAGAAGGGTACACGAGTCACAGTACGTACAGTTTGAAGAGATTGTTAAGGCGGGCTCTAACCGGGGCAATCCAAAAGGAGAACTCATTCTGACAACAATGATGAAAGCACAAGTAGTAGTAATCCTAACAAAAGAATAAAAGAATACCTTAATACGCTGGCTTAATTTATATTTTAGGACAACCACGGATAAAGGCATTTGTGCAATTCGGCTCGGAGATCGACATACTACCAGAGTTGCTATCATGTGATTTAGAGTCTGAGTCTGGCCCTGACATTGCCAATCTTTTAAATCCAAACTCAGAAGAAAATGATGTAGAATTTATTTCTGTAGAAAACATACTGAGTGCTCCTGATCGTCTCCAGTGCAATGAAATCAATGAACAGATATTAGAAAACTTTAATACTTTGCCAGTTCACATGAGATGCGCTGCACATATGCTCAATCTGATCGCAAGCAAAGATGTAGATGCTGCTCTTCAAATAACTGTTTCCAAGACTACCTACAGAAGTGCCTTAGCCAAGGCACGTACTCTCTGGAATCAGCAATCACGTAGTACAGTAGCAGCAGATATCATTCACGCTGAATTGGGCAGACGACTTGTCCTTCCAAATACGACGAGGTGGAACTCCCTGTATGATGCTATTGTAGTTCTCAACGGTATATTGGAAACAAAAAGGCCTTCTCTTCATAGAGTTATGAGTCAACTAAAAATTCCTACTTTCAATGATCAAGATGTAACTGTAATGAAGGAGTACGCAAAGGTAAATTTATATATGTATATAGTTTAAGTTAACGTTTTCATAAAGTTGTTTTCTCTCGACATCAAATCGATGCTTATATTAAATACTTATTTACAGGTTATGGCACCTGTCGCGAATGCCCTCGATCGCATCCAAGGAGAAGCTCAAGCATATCTCGGATCACTACTTCCGACGATTGCAGCAACTGTCTATAAGTTAAAAAATATTAAATCTAAGGGCCTTGTAAATTGTACAGCTTTAGCCAATGCCTTATTAAATGGCATAGAGAAAAGGTTTGGATCACTCCTGAATGACGAACAGTGCCTACTTGCTGCGGCATTTCACCCAAAGTTTCGGTTGATATGGCTGGAAACGTATGACAGCAGTAGAATGGATGCAGTAAAAAGTGCATGGAAAAAAGGTAGAAGATGCCATACGACAAGAAGCAGTGGAAAATTCGAAAGATAGAGATAGTTTAAGTGGCGGTGGAAGCAATGCGAGTAACAACGATGATGACGAGGAGGAAGACTTTTTCAGTTCTGTCACTCAGTCTAAAGAAAAACCAAAGAGCTCCAACTCTTTAAAGAATAAAGCGCAAAGTCTAGTTAAAATGTGGCTGGACATGAAATCAAAAGACTCGTTCAACGATGCTGCATTCCTCGGGGAACAGATATTCATAAATCTCTTCATTAAATACAATACCGCTATACCCTCAAGCGCTGCAGTTGAACGTATGTTTTTCATGGGTAAAGACATTTTAACACCTAAAAGAGCCTCTCTTTCGGATGAGAACTTCGACATGTTAATGTTTATGAAGGGAATATGCACTTAATGCCCGACGATTAAATTACAGTGAATGAAACTACTTTCAACGGCTTTAAAACGCGTATTTATTTACTTTTAAAATTTTCTATCGACGTTTCGGTTCCCTTCCGGCAACCATTTTCAAGATGATGACAAGTTGTTTGTGTCAATATCGAATTCAAATTAGTTTTAAACTACCTACATTGATACTACAATTTGGAAAAGTTTTGTTATTTCACTAATAAAAGGGCTCTAGCCGCTTCCTATGGTTTGTGCGCGACAAGATTAAATTACAGATTTGAATTATACAAGTATTGTGTTTTATTTCTAACCTGTTAACTTCCAGAACCTATACCAACAAGTTTTATAAGTTCACAACTTAATAGAAATGCAATTTTCACATACCTATTAACGGATTAACGATTAACGTTAACTTCCGTTAGTTCTTCCGAAATGTAACGCTTTAACGTTTAACGAAGCTAACTTTTATTGTAGCGGATTAACGATTAACGAAGTTAACTATTTGTTTAACGGTGCCCAGCTATGATTAAATCATATCCAGTCCCTGGTTCGAGAGTACATAATTGGAGCTAGTGGCATAACGACCTTGCCATGGAGCACATTCTTTTACTGGAATGAAAATTGAGTCATCGAATCGCTGTCTGGAACGTCTGTCTGGAAACTATACAACCTGTTTCTGGTCAACCGGCAGGCCATACCCTCTGGGACTTTATTTTGTATCTGGGAGCTGGGAGGAAACTATCGACTCATATAGCTTTAAGATAAGTCCCTAGTGTTCTCTTTTTACTTGGGAGATTGGACATTCTTTGAAATTGTTATTTGTGAATTGTATTCATACACTTCAATATACTTATCATAAACCGAGAGGAGTTTTGTTGCTGGGATAATTGAGCCCACCCTGAGAGAATTAAGAGTAGAGTCTCATGCTCGACATTAATGTGGCACTTGGTCATGTTACAAACATGAAACAAAACTTAATTTATTAGAT